>JAQGAK010000704.1:0-57489 GCA_034696945.1 Lipothrix lubbocki
AAAATTTGGCAAAAAATCACAATTTATTTAAATAAATAATTATTTAAAAATAATTGAAGGCCTATAATCAAATCCAATTATGTCCACTAGACACCTACTTATATAAGGAACAATATTGCAGGGTCAGATGAACAATTGACCCGAAAGCATAAAATCAGAAAAATATTAAATGTCAAATTTAGCAAAAAAATTACCAATAATTAGAGGTTTTAATTAATAAATCCCTAACGGTTGAACGTACGTTGAAACTAATGGTACCATTAAATTCTACGTTCAAAACTAGTCCTAGGCCACAGTTTAGTTGATTTGTTGGGGGCACTTTGTAACTATAGGAAATATTTAAATCTCGAAATTTGTGAAAAAATTAGGAAAAAACAGACTTTATTTAAATAATTAATTCTTTAAAATTATTTTATGTTCTGTATTCAAAATCAAAAATCTCCTTTATACAGCTAATATAATGGGGAACAATAATATATGCTGAGGCGTACATGGAATCGAAAAACACGGAGGTTATAAAAATAGAAAGCAGAAATATTCCCGAAAAAATCATATTTTCGACCAACTATTAGTTTTGTTCCCTAAGCGGACGGACGGAACAATGTTTATATAATGTAGGATTATATGCACATTTTTGGATGGCACGGACGAACTTACAATTGAGTTGAAATCGGCGGACTGATGAACGGACACTCGGATGGATTACAAGACAGTTATTGTAATCATAGAATGCGTATCTCCGAATTGTAATTGTAAAACATAATTACAATCACAATTCCCATCGCTTTTAAAAATTCAATAATTGCTATGCTATCGCGGAGCGACCCCTTCGTCAGTAGCTTTCGAAGAAAGCGTACAAATCGGGGCGAAGCATTGATTTTTTGGTGTATACGTAAGTAATACACCCAGAAGAAAAAAATTAATGTAATTTTGTCATATATGTCTACATCTACATGTGTGTAATATTCTAAGTTATAAGGAGACACAATGGATAAATATCAAGCTCGGATAGGATGGTTACCTATATGACTATACTATACATAAAATATATATACAAAATCAATTTTTATGGGAGTTTACAGGTTGTCTCTCTCTCTCGCTCTCTTATCCATATCTTCTTGTTCTCGTTGCAGACCCAACGATGTCATTCCCCGAGTGTGTATAGTGGACAAGAAAGCTGTAATGTATTCAGATGAGAAGTTTTCTTTTATCACATTTCGTTAATAATAATCAGCAGGTGGTGAGTGGACAGCAGCATCAAAATAGTAAATTTTTCGTGCACTTATTTTTATAACATTATAACAGTTCAAGTGGTCTTTGGTATAATATCCGTTTAAAATGTTGTTGAGGGATGGGATCCTGCGTTGTTGAACGTGTTGAAAACGCTTCCTCACACTTGTTTTGCTACAGGTTACGTGGTTATGTATCTGTATGTATGTGTGTGTATGATAGGCTTGTGTTCCTTGATGCGTCTGAATATTTGACTGTAATTCTTTATAGTTTATGGCCTGGTGTAATAAGGGCAGGAAGATATTTTTGCTAAATCCTTTGTTTACTCTCGTTGAAAATTGAGACCTATAATGTATGTATATGTGGATTTGGATGTTTCCTTCTGTATGCTTCCTTAAAACTTTTTGTTTGTTCTGCACTCCTTCCTGACTGCTGCTGCTGATCTATTTGTTATTCAGCAGGTAGGAAAGGTCTAATGGCAAAGTTCTTTACACGAAACTCATGTCGCTAGTTACACGCTACAGTTCATATACCACTGTGAAGCTAAAAGAACAGTAACTGAAATTCACGCTCTGTCAATTGTATTTACTTTGGCGGTACTGCTCCTTGATATATCTATTCATATACAGGCGCACACAGCATTTGAAAATTACCAAGTTTATCCCAGTATTTTGTATTTTTTTTTAATTGTCTTTGAACTGCTCTCTTCAAAAGGAAGTGCGTTTCTTGGGAAAATTTGGAAATGTAGTGTATGAGTATTCTCCTATAATGTACATATATAAACACCATGAAATACAGTTATATGACTGTTTGCTTTCTGCTTGACGCAGTTATTGCTAACTCATTTAAGTATATTACATACGAAACATATATTAGGTATTACGCAAAAGGCAGGTAGACGATTCTATACCAAACTGAATCACAAGTGTGTCTTGGAAGTCTTGTTTTTGTAATCTTCGTACTTCGTGGATATACATATGTACAGAAAACTCTTTTTTTTTTAAATAAAATCTACGTATGAGAAATCATCCGCTTATCGGATTCGTAGAAAATTTGGATGTAAAAATGAATAATGTGACACGGGAACTCGTGTGTACATGTACATAATATAGGAATGTAGCATTATAAATTCCTTCATCGCTGATATATTACGTACTACGTACAATGTAAAGGAAGTGATTATAAGGTAACGGAAAGTCGTTTTTATGAGTATTAGCAGTTGCTGTTTCGGGAACAACGCTATATGTATAAAAATACTTGTTGATCGATGAAATGAGAAGAGTCAGTATTAAAAAACCACAAGATTTCGATGAAGGTGACTAAGAGGTTATTATCTGTTCTGTTGTAAGTGTCAGGTTTGCCGGTACACTTCTTTTGAAATTCCATTCGGGTGTTGTGTGTGTTTGTCGTTTGCGCAATCAGTGAGAGATAATACACGCGTTTTCAACTGGGACGACTGTTATATACGTGTATGTATTATGTATACAGCAATGATGATGACTACAGTCATTGCCATTGCGGTGGGTACACTATAGTAATAATACATACATATGAACGGTCGGAACAGAAGGGGTATGGAGAGATGATAGAAAGGTTTACATGGAAACTTATTGTTAGTTGTTTATGATTAGCAAATGATGGTGTATTTTGTAATGTCTGTAATTTTTCTAACTAATTATTTGCTCTTTTTTAATGGTAAAGTTGCGTGGTGATTTTCCTTGTCTAAACTGTTCGATCATGCTCAAAGGAGAGAGGTTGGTTGGTTCCCTTTTTGTTTGCCATAGTCAGTCAGATTCAGATTATTTCCTTCAAGTCTCGGCTCGAATTTTTGTGCTTCTTAACTTTTTTGTTGTTGTTTGGGAGTGTATCTATACTTATAAATGCTTAAAAGTATACAGAACTGATCACTAGGGAAAAGAAGCAAGACAGAGAAGGCGGAGGCAGAGGGAAGTGGAGATGATCACAGCATTGTCGTACATACAAAAGAGTTAGTTTGTTGAAACGGAGCTTGAGAGCAGATGGTCAACGAATTGTACTGCAACAGTCTCTCTGTCTCTTTTCTTTGAAGGATAAAGGTGGCCTTTTTGATCTATTATAAACTCATTGTTACGTAGGTTTAGAACTTTTTCTCTGTATTTTTCCCCATCTCGCTTCATGCTCAAACAGTCCGATTATATTAAAATATTGAATGAAATCTTCGGTCATGCCATCAGAAATTCTACAGCGTCTCTCCGTCTTCCTCTCTTCTCTCAATAGTCTCGACTCTCGGGCTTTGTCTTTTTCCTCCTCTCTCGTCTGCTCCTACATATGGTTTGCTGAGGGTTTAATCACGCAATATTGTGTTCCCCGTTCAAATCCTGCCTCTCAATATATACTCTGTGTAACCAGTGTTTGTTGAAATCAATTTTGCTATGTTAGCCCGTGAATTTTTCGGTCCTGACCTTATTCTCTTTACTGTTGACGCTGTCCTATTTTGTACTTATAGTAGTCCTTGCGTTCATATCTCCAAACATGCTTTTATGTAAATACGATAAGGATGTAAGGAATATTCAGACAGGGATGAATGAGGTATATTGTGAATAATAAGTGTGCTGAATTAATGCTCTGCATAGTAATTAATTAATTTAACATTAATTCAATAATATATTAATCTTTATGATGTTGAGATTTATTTTGGCTTTTTAGGTAGGCAGTTCTTATTACACTGACTGACGTATACAGGTCCGGTTCTGTTTTGATAATTATCCTGTATGCAGGGAAGGTTAACCTGCGTAACGTTTGTACCGCATCCTCATGATTTTAAAGCTATCCGTGCTGATGCTTATCATGAAATTGCTTAATTATTGCGTACTTCCCACATGGCATGTCTTAACACCATGCAATCATTGTAACATTCGCTCTCTTTCTCTCTCGCAGCTAAAAATTCTTGTATTGTATCTGTATACTCGAAAAAAACATCGATACTCCCTCTTAAATATTTTTTAAAAACAATTCCCCCGTTTAAATTATTTTGGTTGACATGATAGGTTCCTAGAAGATGTACCGCTTCTCGGTAAAGGTACAGAGACTGTACCTCCGCTAGTTTTATTAATTATATTGTAGCAATTTTAACGTCTTCTCGTGCCAACTCATTGGCTACTAGATGTACGTACGCGTGCACCTGAAGCTCTTACCGATTTTTTATCGTTCCGCAACAATTTATTACTACAGGGAGTACCATGTGTCGAGCAATGAAGTCTACTACTACATCTACATGCTTACCATCTCTTCCTGAGTATATACTAGTTTGTTACAGATGATGAGTTTCGAATTTTTCTCGCCTACTTGTAGTATTTTATTACGTACGTTTGGGAAGAAACAGACTACCACCAACCGCCTGTTTCTTCCCTTTCCTATACTATATATGTGTATGCTGGGTTTTGAATTTGAACTCGTTTGGTTCTTTGTCTTGTCAAAGGGTTACCTGCCTTTTCCCTTCAGTAAAATAATTAGAATAGTCATGATGATGGCAGTAGTAAAGTTACTGGAGTAAATACACTGCCTCTCTGCTATAGTTAGAGTTGAAAGAACTGTAAACTTATTATTGTGTATGTGTATATGGTTCTTGAGAGCATGTAGATATGTAGATACTTCTAAACTGTATTATGGGAATATATGTACGAATTTTTCTGTATTTATGTATGTATGTACTTACATTAGGATGATTGTTTAGCATACTATACAGTACCTTATTAGTATGTATCATCAATAAAAGGGGGAAAAGCAGATCCATATACATGCCATACCTCCTCAGTCATGTTTTATGTTGTTAGTGTGCTGCTGAAACCCGTACACCCAGAGTAAAACGCCCAGCGATTTACTTCAGTTTCTCTTCATATTGCCCATAAACTGCTTCTTGATGTGTACGCTTCAAAATCGTATCGACTTTTCTACAATTATGGTGGTGTTAAGCGTACTTTAATAACTTCATTTGTTGACTTTCCATTCTAATCAATGTACCCACAGGCATATATAACGAATCAATTGCTTGGTGGATTGCCTTTGTAAACATTTGTATCGATCCTGTCAGTACTGAAGTCGTTAATTACAATTTATTAATCTTAATTATGTTTGCATTTACTATTGCAAATACATGTATATATACCTACATATATACGTTTGTATACTTACACGTGCGTGGTCATCACCAGTCTTCTTAAAAATTAACTATTGATAAACTAGAAAATATTATTTATATAAGAATCGTAATGATGTTTGTTGTACGTAGCTTCTGATTATTGGTCCGCTGAGTATATATATACTTGTAGTTATGTCGACTGTTACATGTTTTAGAACTTGAACCTCTTGCTATATGTTGATTATGGGAAGTGGATGTACATACTTACTTACTTAGTTGGAGCTAATGGTGATTAGAACAGTAATGATGTAGGTGCGTGTAGTTATTTGTACTAACAAAAGATGGTTGACTTATTGGGGTTACTACTTGTGGGGTGGTGTTATACGCAAACAGCTATGCAGGCGGTTTTTGTATATGTATATATAAACCTGTCTCGACAATGTGGATAGAGAAGTTCAAGCCCATCATCATTGTCCTTGTATTATCATTGTTCGTATTGCCCATATGCCATTTCCGGTGGCTATGTATCTTCTGTGTGTATTTTGGTTCGACGGAGGAGCAAGCATGCACACAGACAGATATCTCTCTATTTCTCTCCTACTTTGTATATGAACTAGTTCATTGAATATTTTATAGGGTGGCATAACTTCTTTTGAACTGTAAGGAACTAAAACATCTGTATATACATACACATGTCTGAATTTGGTTATTACGTTTACATTTATGGTGTTATATTTGAGTTGGCCTTACGTTCAAGCTTGCAAGTTTTTTGACGTCGTGTAAAGCAGGGCCCGACATAAATAGATACATTTGTTTAATGAAATTTCTATGTAAAGCATGATTGTACTATATACGTTGAGAAGATATACTAAAATCAATTTGTACCTTTGTTTTACAGGTAATCTCTTTATCTTGCTTGTACAAGTACTAGAGTTGAGGAATAGAAGGCGAAAAGGTTTTGGATTTGGATAATACTATTTGTCCTCTCTTCTCTTGGTATCACCGACGACTCAACCGCAGCCTCAGGGATGGATGAAGTTTGAGAGAGTTGTTTGAGAGACTAGCTGAGAGGTTGGTACTGGTGACATTATTTGGAAATTAAATATTGCACTGGTCCCGGCCTTTCGGATGGTCGACCTTATCATCGCAAATTGGAACTGACGCCGGAAAATTGTCGATTCATGAAGTACAAACTGTAGACAGAAAGCTTTGCGCATCAAATTGAATGTCATTTGGGTGTAGAGTTGAAGGGACTTGATTTCAGAAAACAAGTTGGTGATTCCAGATATAATGTAGATTCCATGTTATGTTGTTCTGCTTTGGTGACTTCTTCCTAGATAATTGTGATTGAGATAAGTGAATAGCTTAAAATTGTAGTGTAGATCTTCGGATATTCTTAATACGCGAATACAGATACATATATGTATTTGCTTTGCGTTTGTGAAATATATGTAATTGTACAACATGGGATGAAACAACGTGGATTGACGTTTTGATTCGGTACATTACTGGCGCAATGTTTGTTAAATATACGTTATACTATAGGATAGTTAAAGATAAAAGAAGGCTGCCGTGTGTGAGTGACTGCACTTGTTTTTGATATTGGATGGAGCTTTTCATCATCGTGTGCGTTATTTTCCTTTGAAGATCTGAAAGACATATTTTTCAACACGAATCATAAATGTAATAGTGGAGGTCGGGATTGGTCGCATTTTGCGGATGAAAACGTGATTTTAAGCACGAGACAAATTGCACTGGTCCCGGCCTACACTCATTGCATGAATTGCGACTAAATTGAACATGGATGAGCTACCATCGTTGACAACTTGTCTTCATCCTGTTGCCGTTCTGCGGTTACGTTGTACTATACCCTTCATCATTCGTATGTATATCTCCAAGACCCTGCACATTGCTGACAATGAGTTAGTGCTGATGAGTGAGACCAGCAACGTAATCAAGTCTGCGACAGAAACGTTGACAACATGACACATCATACTCATCATGCCCCGTGTCCAATTGTATTTTCAAGCTCACGTTTTAGCCAACATAAATCTTATCATATCCTTTACAGGTCAAAGTCTCCATGGTTCATTGTGGTGAAAAATGCGAATAATGCGAGCGAGTATGAGTAATTCATTATATAGAAGTTTTTTTTACCTTTCTTGGTACTCTACTCTTCCTTGACGTATTTGGCTTAATTAACAAATTTATTTGTGTTTAAGCTTCCTTCAATAAATAATAGCACAGGTCATGACTGAGTATGAAGCACATTGTCAAAGGCAATCAAGCCAAGCTGAAGACAAGGATGAAATGGTGCATTGTCAAAATTTTAAATTGCACTAAATTTCTGGCAAAATTGGTCATTAATTGTAAGCAAAAAATATGTTGGAAATTATTCGGTAATATGTGTCATATACTTACATATGTACGTACGGCTTTGTGCTGTGTTGCTCCAAACCTGTTAAATCTGGTAAATAAAGAGTTTGTGGAAGGACAATACACTTGAGGAGGATCCATTCTTTTTGCTTTTACTGCATTAACAGAAAAACTTGTGTAGGAATTAGTGTTGTATTTAGGGGGCAATCTTGAAATCTCCGCAGCATCACATATCCGTGTGTAATAATAATTGAAGGCGACTTGAAATACACCAAAGAATGACATGAAGTTGAGGGATTGTATAAAACGTCCGAATAAATTCAAGTTCAGTGGATGTGATTAAACTTAAGTAGTCGTTGTTTTGGTATCCGCTATTCCACCATCCTTTCTTTACTGTTTTGTCTTCTCTTCACTCCGCTCATCATGTATTTACCATAAAGATTAGTTCGTCGTGGGAAATTCTCTTTTGTTTGAGACAAAAAAATCTTTTCACTATATAGCAGGCAAAGGCTAAACTTGTAAATCTTTGAATCTTAATACCGACCGTAAGTCATGGAGTCAAACGTAAATGTTGAGAGTTTTTTTTAGTAAGTTCTGTCGTAGAATGATGATCATCATTATCAAGTTCACATAGTCCATATAGTGTTGAGTACGACCTTATCATGAGTCATCCCCGATGTCAGCCAGCATCCTATCGCCCTGCATATATTCTTTTTCTTCCTTGGAATCTTTATTATTGCACACAACCAGACCAGCATCTCAGCCCTTACCATTTACTACACCACAGTATCCTACTAGGTATGTATACGTTTTGTTCAGATTTTCGGATTGGGAAAACTTGCATTGTCATGCACACGGTCGGTACGAATTTAGCATCGCGGGATTTTTAGCATTATAAAAGTTTTGATACAATATCCGCATTTAGTCTTCATTGTCATCCGTCTTTTTTACGTGTTAACTGAAGATATCTAAATAGTAATACATATGTCTACTACTTAGTACTTACAGGTTTTTGTTGTGTGTACTCTACCTAATTATATGTACACATTGCTCAAATGAGCACTGAACTTCTTATGGTGTGGGTAAGTTTTTTGCCATTTGATTTTGTTCAACTCAACAACACTGACTGGGGTTGAGTTGAGGAAAAATGTGACTTAAAGGTCCAAATGGGTAGACGCAAGCAGTTTATTACCGACCTATTGTTCCCTCATACTCAATTATTGTTGTGCGCGACTGAAAAGTAGGAAAACAGTTTTGCGTTTCCAACCCTTATTCTCATGATACAGCAGTTTGTTGACATGCTTTTCCCTTTATATTTACGACAGTGTCATTGAAGCTGCACTATATAGGAAAAGTTTCGAAAAGGACGGGGCAAAGGAGGATTATTATGATGCAAAAAGCACTTGGCACTTCAACTCTATAGTAGTGATGATTAGTACCTTGTACTTGGACGGATGCATATGTCATGAACATAACAGAAATATGTCTTGTACTTGTAAGTAAATATATTACTAATACATATATTTGCAGCTCCAGGTTTTGTGTACATAATGTAAGCTCACTTCCGGCGAAATACGTTGTGCAAAAAATTAATCGAAACCACTTTATTACAATTATTCGCGTGATGTAATATGTACATAAAACTTTTACATGATAAATATGTAACGCTAATGGTAATAGTCTACAGAAACAGCAGTAACAAGCAAGAAGTGTTTCGGAGGGTGTCATTTAATACTTTTTGTAGGATTGCGTTTTTACAAAAAAGTGTGCGAAGTAGTGTAGTAATTATCACAATGTTGAAAAAAATTATACGAATGGTTATTATTCGGAAGAAAAGTGAAGAATTAAAATATACATAGCTGTCTATATTTCGAAGCGTTACAAAAGTAGTATAAAGCAACAAGTCTGAAAAGTTCAAGCGACGACGGTTGGGCAGAATGTGGGTATAGGGATAAAAAGATGACGGGAGGAAATATAAAATATAGAAAAAAGAGAAGAACATCTGGACGGAGTATGAATGTGTCTATAGTGTTTTCTTTTGAATCTGTTTTAATCTACGCATAATATTTCCGTTGTGTTTTCTCTCATGTTTCCATGCAATCTGACATGAACGCAGATCGTCACGAAAAGGATCAAGTACACGTAGCAAGTATTTGTTGTTGGATTCCATGTATATTATATCTTCTGAGTGCACTTAACACTCTTTGTAAGGCTCTTCTCACAATCATCTCAAAGATCCAAAAATAGTGAAAGACAAAAATAGTTGAGAAGGTTGTATCTATACACATGTACACAGAAATTATTAACTTGCTCAATAAGCGTTCAATAACTTATTGAGTTGCTAAGATGGATTGCGTTTTCAGATCATATCAAAGGCGTAGTAACAGCATCAACTATTTGAAAATCAGAATTTTAAAGAGAATTACATTGTGTAATCAAAAAAATCATTATCCAAGCTTGAATTTGACACGAATTTTACTTGTGTAGGTCACCTTCAGGATTACCTTGTAGTATCTACTATCTAGTATTTTACCTGGAGTAGTGGACAATAGAATAAATTAAAATGAATTATTTGCCCTATAGGAAATATGAGCAATCCATTTGCAATGGTTCTATTTATAACGTTTGATAGAATCACGAATATTGTCGGTGTCTCTCTAACCACACATGGACATCATAGAGCAAATTACTTAAAATTTTAATTGCAGATCAATTTTTTCCATTAAACTCTTACATGTTAAGAGGGCAATCTGGGAGCCCGAGTGTTACGTGTGTGTGCAAATGACGGGACCTTCGAGTTGATGTCGCATCACGTCCCAGATTAAATCGATCTCCATTTATCAACGCGTTTTCGCTATTGGAGACATCCAGGCTGGTAAATCCTTTTTAGCCTTCAAGAGAGACGAAGATGGGTGTTAGATAAAATGGATCAAATACTATTTTCGTCTCGGAGGTATGGCTGTCCAGGATTGAAGGATATTCCTTTAATTATGTCCCGTAATACTTCTCACCGGATGCAGACAACTATATATATGAAAGATACTGAACTGACAAGAAGATATGAAATTTACTACCGTATACTTACACTGTTCCAGAACTCCATAAGGAAATTAAGTCCTGTTTTATAGTCATAGTGATCAGTTCGTTATATAACAGTAGCATATATTAAAACATATTGGAGTGTATTTATAAACTAAATATAATTGCATTTTCCTCCTACTTTGACATTTATACTTTTCAACCTTAATGCTACTAACAAGATCTGTCTCCACCAGCAAGGATAGAAATAACACCCGAGCTATTTGAAGGTTTTACTCAAAATTTACATATCTACTTAAAACGGGATGATGGAATGGAAGGTTTGAAGAGCAAGAGACGAGCTGACAAAAGGATGAAATCCTAAACTGGTATTAACGAGCCAAGTGAAACGCAATAATACATCGAATCAGGAAAATTCTTTTGCTTTTACAACTTTGTCTTAACATGTTCCTCAAAACACCTGGAATTTTTTTCTTTCCTTTGTATATTATATACATATACCTATAGCATAGCATTACACACAAGCACACTTTACCTTCCTCAACACTTTGCATGGAAAGAGGATAATGGGAATCTCGTCTTGACGCTGATCCCATGTCAGCTTCTACACACATCAAAATTGAAAAGAGGGGCTCCCATACATACTTCGGGTGAGCTTCAGGTTGCTGAAAAGTAGGTTTAGGTACAGCATGGGTAATACTTTGGACAAACTTTTTCAAGATTCACCTTTTTTTTGCTTCGGTTTTTACCTCATAAAATAGGTTTTTTCTGTGACATCATCTAATTCTCTCTTCTCTCTCTCCATTGAACTGCATGTTAAAAATCTCTCTCGGTCGTCTTCCTTTGAACTTTCCATATTGTTAAAACATAAGCAACACCCGAGGAGAAATCCAACGGTTGTATGCATCTTTTTGAAAGGCTCAAAGAGAGAGAGAGAGAGAGAAAGATGATGATGATGAGCTAAAAGAAAAATGCGGCTTTAATTTCTCAGTACAGTTTATTTTAGTTCCACTTGTTAGTACTATACACGTACAGAATGAGACACCCAAAGTCATCAAAGCATTATCTTTGGTTACAGTAATAAATGCCTTTTACTTGTAAATTCCCCTTCCTCTCCTGTCTCCTGCTTTTGTGATCCTCATCGTTCGTTCGTTTTTGCAATCCAATAACAAAGTCTTTAATATTATATAGCCAGCTCATCTCTTCTATTCTTATGATTGTTGCTGTGCAAAAGTTTATTTTTCCTGATTAGTAATGCCTCGGATTCCCGTCTCTGCCTCTCTCATTTCCTCCTTTATAGTATCCCACTTTAAGCCTATAGGTAATAGGTATGGGTGTACTGCTGATCTGAATGTTCACCACCCTTTTCTGCTATGAAATTGCTTCTCATCTCGCTTTTATCACTTGACATTATAATAATATTTTTGCAGTACAGAAATGTATCCAAGGAATGGAATTTAAAATATAGACATATCTAAAGGAAGACTTGGTTTTATTGGTTTACTATAATAGTTTGTCTAGTATCTGTATAGGGACCTGGAAGAACAATATTCTCCTTTTGGTTCTAAGATCCAACGGAGAATTACTAATCATATGCATTTTTTATAAGCTAGGCCAAGAGCTATAAAGATAGATTCTTCCGAAAATAGCGTGGTTCCATTTCTGAAAATTCCATGCTTGCATAGAATCAGTTAAAGGGCCCCCTGAAGGTGCTTATGTAACTTTTGGTTTCTGGCAATACAGAAAGAATTTTCTATTGCTGTCAATCAACTACAAAAAATCCCACGCGACTCCAATTGCATTTATTAAATACAATAATGTTTCTATTATAAAAGCATGGGGTAACATTTCTGAAGTGACAAACAGTTGGTTGTCTGAAGGAATCCCAACGATTCCATTACATTTTGATTACTCAGAATCATCATTTACAAGCTCTGATTCAACAGTCCAACAGGTGTCAATCAATCAAATGTATGTTTATTGCACTAAGATGAATTCGTTGAACTTAAAAATGTTTGGAAATTTAAATATTTTTTAAATCGATCACGAGAGTCAGAAGTTAAAAATCGGTTCATGAAGCCACTTGAGAATAAAATAGGCATAGGCTATAATTAGTAAAAGCTTATTAATCCCGTTTCGTGACGAGAACCTTCGAAAATACTTTTCTTATGTAGTAAAGTAAAGATTCTTTTGAACACGAAAGTTATATAGAACGTAACATTTCCAGGTAAGTAAAGTAAGATACATGGCGTGTTATTATATTGATTTAAAAAAATAAAAAGATTGAATAAAAATAAAAAAGAGAGGTTGATACCTAGGTAAGTACATATGTACACTAAAATCATATATTCAAAATGCCCCAAGAGCATCCCTTCAATCAATGGAATTTTATCCTAACAGGATCGGTTTGTCTGTGGATAAGTCTACAATTTGACCTCATAGTGTCATGCTTATAGTTGCAGAGAAATTCAGTTGAAGAGATGAAGATTAACAAAAATGTTAAAAAATATAAAACAGAAAATGTGCAGCCTCTAATGCTAAAGGGATGAAATAAAATAAACTGAAGTCGCACGCCACTTTTTCAGAATACGTTCATGGATTTTCGAATGTTTTATTTCGGGTAATACAATATTTTATATAATAATGAGTTTGATTTAATTATAATTATTTGCATACACCTATTTGGATAATATTTTTCGTATATATATTATTCAGACATATACATATGTATGCTAGATAAATGTCTGAAAATTACAATCTGTTCTGGCCCATACGCAGGCAATTTTGCACTTGCCATGTTATACTTATAGTTAACGTTGCTTCTGCTGGATATCCAGCACATTCATCTCTGTAAGTATATTAGCTGGCATAAAAATGGATTTAAAAAAGGAGTTAACACATTTCAACAATAATAATTATATGCAATAACGGTAAATCTGGAAGATGCACACTGGAAGATGCACAAATGTATACAACATCAACATGTAACTATTAATAATAGTTAATAGATTTTTATATAATTTAAATATATTTATATACTGTGAATGTAACATTTTGCTGCTGTTATTCTTGGACAATTCATATATGTATTACATATATTAATAATATCTTTCTTAGTGAAAGGAAATAGTAAATGTAGAGTACACATTCAGATTGTGTAATAATAATAATTATTTAACAATAATAATATATTTAGAAATGATACATATATAGTAAACTACATATACATGCGCAAATACGCATTAGATATATAAGGAAGTCTAGTAAAGAGCGATTTCCCTCAATATAACAATTATACAATCAATTTTACTATCATCAATCAATGAAGGCATACAAGTATATTGCAAAAGTCTTATATATGGATTAACACATAGCATATGCGTTAAGCTTCTTCGTTGTTTCTGAATTAGTACAATTATTGTTTTTACTCTATTAATAACTGCTACTAATGCAATGGCTCCAGTTAGTTTTCCTTTCAATAGAAATAAGTACAACAACATTTTAATTTGTTCCTTATCCATATATTTGTATATTTTGTTTCACAATATTATTGATTCAAAATGTTTTGTGTGGTTGGCAATACGAGAATATTTGTAGCAGATTACGTGTGTGAACATTGTCTTCCTCTTTTGTATAATAGTAACTCAATCATTAAATCCATTTTTTGGACTCAACATGTGTACATCTGAAATGAGAATACACTCGTAAATTCGAAATTTTTCAAAATACTCATAGGCATCATGTGAGGAAATGCTGTTTCATGTAAGTGTCAACATTGTCAACTGAGCAATAGAAAATACACGTGGTAAAAACATACTTCTTATTTCTAAATTAAATAAGAAAATTGGATAATAATGTTTATCAGTTCCCAGGAAACTAATTACCCGCGCTGAATGTTTCTTAATATATGGCATGAGGAGTATCATATTTTTCACAAGTACATTCTACTGTTGTAAATTAAGGCTTATGATCCACAAATACTAGCTTAATGTCACAAGGTGAAACAGTAATAAATTATCTTATTACAAATAGAGTACTCTCATGTTCAATAAAACGTCACTTATCAAAACTGTTTTCACGAAAAGCGTATCCACATTTTTAAATGTACTGGATGACGTTATGAGGATTTTTGGTAGTTTCCGTCAGCTCAACCTGAACTTTTCCACGCAGTATTTCGAAAGGCGTGTGAAAATAAATAAAACGTGTATTAATTATTATATGCTCTGACATCCAACATGGTGTGGTGTGTACACAAGCGCAATTGCACAAGATTCGTCAATTAAGAATGGGCTGCGTAAGGGATCACGGTCGTTTAATTTGATACAAAGACTTCATACCGTATTACAAAGCACAAATGGTGTTTTACGTAACAACAAAATACACATTAGAATACAAAACAATAATTTCAAAATGGCAATTAAAACAGGAGGGAACAGTTAGCGTGTAAATTATTATTCATTACAGATTTTAAAATTTTAATTAAAATACGTATATATAATAAAGTCTCACAGATTTTATATGAGATAAATAGACTTTCTTTTGTATGGCTCCTATAAAGAAACCCCTTGTTTCCAAAAACAACAAAAATAATGATAACATCCTGATACCGCCAAAGGTGCTAATAATTATCACGGTCTTAACAGCACTCGAAAGAAAGTGCAAATACGCTCGTAACTATTCCTTTCAATGTCATTATATCGCATGTTGTCATAATTAACATGCCAACCTTGATTATAAAAAATTAAAGTAGTTTCAATATTATTAATACATCTAATATATGAATTCATCATTAATAATTACGCTTCTTCAATATTATCATGAATGCTCCCAATTAAACAAACATTCAGAGCATCAACTATACACAAAGTATTACGGCCACACAGTCATTATACAGAATTAACATAATTGACAATCAAAGTGAAAAAATCCCTCAGTCTGCAACAAATTACTTATAATGCCAGATCCTCTTTAGATAGATGTGCAACTCTTCGTAATTATCATTACATCGATATTAATATGTATAATAATGTAGGTATATTTATGTAAATGTGCAACACAGTGGCACAAAATGCTTATCATGATTAAATGTAGGTACAACCATACAGATTTTGTATTAAGACAAATAATAATCGTATAAGAACAATATTATTCTTTGAACAATACAGTATATGTATATTCATAATATAATAATTACGGCATACAGGGTTCTGATAGATTGGTAAGCTTTATAAAGATGTTGATATAAGGATGTGTACATTCATTGAACAGCTTTCAACTTTTTTGTATCGATTTGTTGTTTCAGAGTATAATCTGTTTTTCCTACGACCCCAGGGATAATTTAGATATTTCTCCTGCATAAACATATACTGTGTGTTAGTTAAAATCCTGAGATTTGTTCAACTTGAAGCAAATTTTGTAGATAGTAGTAGCCAATGGAATTTGGTCTCGGCTAAAATCAGTTCTCCTCGCCCGATCCTGATTCTACAAAAACAAGGAGTACATTCTATCACATTGGTCTATGTATAATGACGTGAATATTTTTTGTATGCAAAATGGTGTATATTCATATTTAAAATCCAATCGAAGTTTCTTACCTTCCTCAGCATTTTGTAGCCACTCGACGAACTTCTTCATTTGTTCCAAAAACACGCTTCTACCCTTAGACGCATGTGAATCGTTATACCATTTCATGATGACCTCCTCCGACAAAACATCCGCTGTGAATATTTAAAAAAAAATGTATTATAGGACCTGGAGTAAAAATTGGTACTAAATAACTTAGATCGACATAACTAAATGAAAAGAGGATAATCAAATATAGAAACAAAAGAGTGCACAACTATTTTTATTTAAAAATTGTTTGTAGAGATCTGTAGCTTATGTTTTCGGCACACAAAAGATCATTGATGACCGATTGTGCTTCCTACACTGCTATTTATTTAAGTTTCCCTCAAAATGTATTTCGTTGAAATACACTGGCACCGTAAAAAGCAATAAGTACTTGTTCGGCGTGGCGTGCGAGGGTTAAAGATGTAGAACTAGTACGAAACGAACAATTAAATACAAAATAAGGGTAGTCAAAGATTTGTATAGTAAAGTCGCTCTGAATCTATATCTACGAATAATGTAATTATGGGACAGGAACCCGCAATCTTTCTGCATTGCATATATTAATAAACGCTAGTTATTTTATCAGCACATTTATACGCAGATTATTATGCATTGTACGAAAATATGAACCTCAATATTCAATCCTAACAAAAGTTACGCGAGTTGTTTAGAAGTTTATGTAAAACTGACATACAGTTAATTTTAAATAAGGAACTTGTCATTCGTGCTAAAAAAAGGACTTACTCTTGTACAACAAGAGAATAATCTTCTGGAAAACTTTCATGAAGTTCATATTGTCGTAACAGAAGTCCTGAATTCGCAACATCAGGGTAAGCTGAGATTTGGGCGTTTTACAGAAAGCTTCGAGGAGGGGAGAATAGTTCTGCAACACAAAAAAAACATTTGTCAAGAAGGTGAATACTTTGTAAATGCATACGTTTCACTTTCCATTCCAAGTTCAAGTATATATTTGTATGTACACATAGGGCATTTGTTATGAAATGCACAAAAATAAATCCCGTGGTGACTCAAATAGATGCTCTATATATCTGAGGTTAAAAAAATATAGCTTACCCGGAGATGTTTCAAGGCTTGATCAGCAACAAGTTCTTCCTTCTTGTTCCATTCCACAGCTGACATCAATGTTGACCATAACTGTAAATACAGAATACAAGTTTTGTACGAAAGCCAAAAAAACTCAGCAACTCGTTAAAAGTATTATACTTCTGTATTCTATGTTGTAATGTATAGTTATAACTACTAGATTGACATGACGAGATGATATTGCGCAAATCGTAATAACTCATTAGCTAATATGTACACGCTCTGCCTGAGAAAATATTGTGAAGTTAGATAATGAAGGTCACCTAAAGTACACGAGCAGGTTAGAGCGTAAAAATGACAGCTCATTTACCGGTATAATCTACATTCTTGGTATTCCTGTTGATATGAATAATGTGAGTCCACTAAAGGAAAAACAGAACTGATGGTAAAGAAAATCTCAACTTTGAACCTATTTCTAGACTCTACTAGATCAAAGTATAAACTCAACTCTTCACCATCCTTTCAAAAGAATAAACTACTGTAGAGTATCTGTAGCGTATGTTTTCGGCACACAAAAGATCATTGATGACCGATTGTGCTTCCTACACTGCTATTCATTTAATTTCCCCTCAGAATGTATTTTCGTTGAAATACACTGGCACCGCAAAAAGCAATAAGTACTTGTTCGGCGTGGCGTACGAGGGTATTGTAAACTTTAAAACTACATGTATAAAGGTAAAAGTACAAAAATAGAGACTTCATGTACAGATTATGTTGGCATTATCTACATGCTGACTAACACGTCATTTGCATCACATGCTTGCTACTATCTCTATAATGTAACTATTGAGCAGATTACTTACAATATTAACAACTTCATGTTCCACCAGACTGTGTTTCTGTGAGAACTCTCTGACTTCGTTGATAACTTCTTTCGCCGATTTTGATTCGGCCAAGGCATCGCTGACGGCTTTTTGCAAGTCTTTCTTGACTTCCTGACTCGCCTGTGCCTTCTGGAGTTTAACGAGCTCTCCCAGGTCATGTTCTTGGAAAGCGGCCTGAAAATGCTCATAAGTTCTCTTGTTCGTGGGGAAGAATTCCATCATCTTCGACTCAAGCCCAGATCTTTTCAGGATTGATACAACATTGGTAATTCCCTTCTCAATTTTCCAGGTGACGAATACTTCGAGGATGAAGTCTAGGGCTATGTTATCCTTGACGAGGTGCTCCACCGCAATGACGGCCAGTACGGAAGGGTTCAGTGGGCCGTTACAGATCCAGAGTGCCGTCATTCGAGCTAGCTTGATGCGTTCCTCCTTCGTAAACTGCTTCATGTACGTGTACACCTTCCGGATTTCCTCATCGAACATCTTCTCCAAGTATTTGTAGCGTCGTGTCAGCTTAAAGAAGACCTGAACCGGGAAAACAATAATGACATGAGATTACAAATCAGCACTAGCATCATATCAATTAATTAACACCCACTCTTACTCATCTTCACAGCATTAGTCATCATTATTCCCTATCACTCTTTCTATCATCCAATATCTCCATTCCATATTCCGGAAGCTCACCTTTCTACCTGCCGAACACCGACTCATGTGTGGGCATCCTAATAATCTACATACCACATGCATATGGAGTGTCCATATCTACATCTACATTACATTCATACTTACATAATATGTTATTTTTATATTAATTAAACTGTAGCTTATGTTTTCGGCACACAAAAGATCATTGATGACCGATTGTGCTTCCTACACTGCTATTCATTTAATATCCCCTCAAAATGTACTTTTAAAAGTACACTGGCACCGCAAAAAGCAATTTATACTTGTTCGGCGTGGCGTACGAGGGTTACCGTTACACAACCATCTCCTCTGCATTCATACAGCTCTTCCACATCCACACAGGCCGTGTATATGACCACTAAACCAACAACAAGTGGTGACTAACATACAGCCGTATCCTCTATGCTTATGAGATCATCGTCACCTTCACAGTAGAGACGACCAAAACATTTGAGTGACTAACAATTGAAATAAAGCTTTCCATAACTTGAATTGACTTTCAAACGAAACAAATACTAAGGCAAGACTTCATTACAAATGCAAATGTTAAGACTTCCTATTCCTAACAAACATACTTCCTAGACCTCTCACAAGTCTAACTTCCCATATTCCTCTCCAAATCTCAACTTCCTAAACAAATGTGACATCCTCCTTAAACAAATGTACTTCCTACATCGATGTCAACCAAATTCATGAACTATAATAATAGGCTTCCTATTCAAACAAAATTCGCAGACCTCCTCCTATCTCCATGCAACTTCATGAACTTAGACTTGATTATTCTAAAAATATTCATAATTCAAACAAATCATCCCCAACTCCAACCACATTACCATATTCAACATCCACAAATGACCTTCCCCCCGCTAAATCCTTCATCACAAGAGCCCTAAACCCTTAAAAATTAGCATTAATGAATAACCTAGCAGCACCCAGACCCAACCACGCTTGAAAGTTCAAACCCTTAAAAATTACCTGTTCCTGAGCTCGGAGTGCCTCCATGGTGTTTTCGGAGGCAAAAACGCAGGCGGGAGCCAACTTGCCTCCATCTCCAGGCGTGACCCCACTAGCCCCAACAATTCCTCCCGAAATCAGCACATCAAAAAGAGTCTCGCCGTATCTTCTGTAGTCCAATTTGGAACCTCCAGCCCCATCAAGATATTTACTGACAGCCTCTAAGTCCGTTCCACAGTCTAAAAGACCCTGGAGTAGTAGATCACGGAATCCAGTTGCGTCAAATTTCTCCTTTTCATCCCTCTTGCGAGTTTTAATTCGCTGCCCAGACAGTACGGGTTTTTCGGTTTTTTGACTCATACAAAATGCCGGGGAGTTTTCACTGAAGGTGAAAAATATGGAAAAAAAATATAAAGAAAATAAAAATACACACGACGACACGGATGCGGCTGCTGAGAGATGTGATAAAATGAATCAATACAATACAAATAATAATACAAAATAATATTTAGAAAAATACAATGAGAAGAGACGAACGAGAGAGAGAGAGAGAGAACAAACCAGGAACAAACGAACGAGAGACCCACACACAAATTCTTCTTCGGCTCTTCTATACTTCTGTAACTTGCTACTTTTCTGATAAATTTATTTCTATTACAAACTGTAAAACGCTCCGCCGTGTCGCTTCTTTCTTCTCTTTCTGCTCAATTCTCACCAACCTCCTTCACCTTTTTACAACACTCACCCCAAACCTCCAATATGTACGTCCAATGCTTTTCAAATGGGAAAAGCGACGTGGAGCATCCGCCACAATGCTTTTCAAATGAGCGAAGCAGCAGCAGCAGCAAGGCAGAGAAGAGCAAAGCAAGGCAAAAAGACACGAGAGAGGAAAATTCACGTCGTCGTTTTCCACGTTTGTAATTTTCCTATTACAAATTCCCTTCAAAGACACTAAAGTACACTTGTCCTCAGCGAAGGCGACGCTCGGCCACTCTCCCTAACTTCAAGTTTTCAAGGATTTCTCGTAAAATCCTATCTTCCTACCTGGCAGCTAACCTATCCATAATTCTTCCCATGCATTTTCATACTCTCCTTTAAATCAAAGCATATTTACATTTATAAGGAATATAGGAAACCCGGCAACTTACCTAACACTGAGGGAGATGAGCCCTACCGTCCTCTCTGGCGAAGAGCGCTGAACCAAGGGGAAAATCTACGCTGAGGACGCTCCGCCCCTTCCAATTATGGAGCCAATGTTACTAGATCAGGGTCAAGTACTGGAAGCTCCGCCCTCTGGCCAATCAAAGAGCGTCCTAGGATAATCACAGGAGTTTTTGGGCGAATCAGAGGAGACTATTAGAGAATTCATAGGAGCTTGTGGACGTATCCGGGGACGTTTAAATTCCACCAAGTTGGGAGCGCCGAGTTTAGAATCTGGCGTATTTTTCTTATTCGTGTGTGTGTAATGTTCATATTTGTATTTTAATACAACTTTTTGACGATTTTGGTTGTCAAATCTTATATTTTGTCTATAAATTAAATCTTTGCCATATTTAATAAAGAGGAAATAGAGAATATGATTATTAATTAATTAATTAAATTAATGTTAATAAAGGAAATTAAATATTATTATTATTGTTACTAGACCCAGTGAAATAATTTTAAAAAAATAAATCTTTATGGGATTGTCAAAATTTATTGTAATTTTGTCATTTAGTTTGTAGAAATAATGAAAATATTTATTATTTGGCCAATGGATTAATTTGTGGAAATTAATTTTGATTGTTAAAATCATTATTAAGGAATAATAATTGTAAAAATTAGTACAAATTATTGACAATATTATTATTTTGTTTTTTGTTCTGGCTGTTGATGGTTTAGAAAAAAGAAATTGTTAATAATAATAATCACTGTTATTTTAATAGAACAAATTTTGGAATGTTTACAAAGGAAGGTTGTCAATTGGAAGGTTGTCAGAGTTTAATTTAATAATTATTTGTGTTGGATTTAATGATACTGGATCAAACGGATTGAGTTTGTCATATGTCAGTCAGTCTGTCATTTGTCTCAAGAGAGAAATTGGTGACTTTGTGAATTGTCAGGATATTGATGATTATTATTATTATTGATTATTGTTGTTGTATTATATTTTAGTGTTGATGTATAAATACTGATATATGGTGTGTTTATATTTTTTGATTGTAAACAACTAAGCGAAATAACTATGCGAGAGTAATTATTTCGCTGTGTTCAAGGATTTAGGCTGTTAATTGAGACGGAGGAATACGGGGAAGATTTAGGAATTTTTATGGCGAAATAGGAGATTGTGTGTATGTGTTTGTAAAATTAAATTTTGGAAAAAGAAATTGGCATCTGAACAGAATGAGTTTGGTGACTGGAAGAGAAAGGAGGGCCACGGCGGGCAACCGCATGGCCCGTCTCCTCAATGAGGAAGATGAGGATGACTTTTACAAAACTACCTATGGGGGCTTCAAAGAGACGGAGCATGATGATGATTATAAGTATGTGTTTTTTGAATGTATTAATTTATTGAATTTATTCAGTAAATTATTATTGTGTAGGTTTTAAAGAGTAACATACGGTGATGATTGTGTGTGTATGTAGCTAAAGTAAGTGTTTTCAATGTACTTGGCTTTTATATCTGGTTGTGATTGTTTGCAGGCAAGGCAAAGAGGAAGAAGATGTTGTAGATTCAGACTTCGACATCGACGAGGATGATGAACCTGTAGATGATGGAGCAGACGACGACGATAAGCCTAAACGACAGAGAAGACTTATCACCAGAGCGTACAAAGAGCCTGTTGTCATGAAAAAGAAGCCGTTACCACCAGCGAAAGCTCCGGCACCAAAAAAGGAAGACAAAAGTCCGAGTCGGCCGAAAAGAAAACTATCCAATGCCAGTAAATCCCCTTCGCCAGGATCACCAGTTCGAGGAAGAAGATCTAAACCAGATACGAGTGAGGAAGACGAACAGGAAGATGAGCCGATGAGTACTAGTGGTGCTGAGGAATATTCCACTCAGAAACGACGAGGTCGGAAAAGAAAGGGAGATGATACGTCGATTGTTGAAGAAGATGATAAATCGACTCCTTCATCCACCAAGCGACTAAGTAAACGACGAAAGATTCAGGAAGAAGATATGCCCGAGTACGCACCAGTTCCATATGAACCCTCCGCATCATCACCGAGGAGAGGCGGTCGCCCGAGGAGGTCTACTCTTAAAGCTGCCGAAGCCAAGGCAGATGCTGATGCAAAAAAAGTGAGGTTTGTATTCTCTCCAGAGAAAAAGCAAATGAGAAGTTCCACAAAAATGAAGTCAGCTGAAACTCAAGCAAGGGTGAAGGAACGGCAGAAAGTGGAAGCTCAGCGAAAAAAAGCGTTTCAAAGTCGAAAAGTTGTTGAGGAGATGCCTTCCCAAGAAGATCTTCTGGCTGAGGCAAAGTTGACAGAGATTGTTAATTTGGAAGCTTTAGGTATTTTTATGCTGCCTACATTTTTATCCTTGTCCGGTGAATTAATTTTTAGTCATCATTCTTCCCGTTTAGTGCACAATAATAAATATTAAATTTGTCTGTCTTAGCGAAATTTCAACAAATGGAGTTGGAGAAAAAGAGAGCGAAACCAGTGAAGAAAGCTGTATTGGGCCCTTCTGTCCGTTACCACTCTGTACTTATGCCCTCCGTCGAATCTCAGGTCATCCAGGAAATAATGAAATTAGAGGATGGACAGGAGAACGATGCCGCACCGCCACTACCACCTCTACCCAAAAATGTTGGGGAGGGGGAATTATTTGAGCGAACCTTTGTATCTTTCAGTAACGAGGATCTGTTTAAGAAGGCTTTTGAAAAGGCCAAGAATGCAGAACCCACACCAGTTCCGCCCAAAAGAATATGTGCTTTAACACGGTAGGTGAAAGCGTGTAATTTTGTGAAAATTCTGTGTATTTAATATTTTTTATTTTGGTCAAAATCAAAACTCTTCAAGACTGATAAATTCAAGTAGTTTATAAAATCTTGAGTAATTAAATAATGCATTTATAAGTATATTCTCAATAGATTGGAAACTCCATACTTTGACCCGGTACTCAAGCTTCCCTACTACAACAAGGATATTTTCCGAGTGATGCGAGCGGCCTACAACCGAATCCTGTATCAGAGGGGAGACAGGAGGAATGCAAAAGTCCGGAAATATTGTGAATGGCTCGAAGTTGAGTATCCCCATATTTTCAATAAAGGCAAATTGGAGTCTGAGAAGATTAAAACCATGAAGCAAGATATGGAAACTTCGGAAGTAGAAGGAGAGGAGAAGTCTCTCGTCGTAGATGACGAAACGACGGAGAAAAAGGAACCATCCACATCCACTAGCAAAGTTGAAAAAAGTAAGAAGCAACAACTGCCTGTGGAAACCGTCAAGACACCTTTGGCTTCCAAAGCAAAAGGAAAGGCGATTGCCAATCCGGAGCCGGTCCCTGTGGAGCCCAAAAAGTCTCAAATGTTGCCTATTTTGCCAAGTAGCAAGGCCCGAACGGGAAGGGCTTCTTTTGGTATAATTAGGAAGATTCCGCTAAAAGCTGTGTATGAGCCACCAGCAAGCCGGATTCGACCGCTTCCATCCGCAATAAAGTCCGAAACATCTCCGGTGCCCAATATCCTCCGTTCCCCATCCAAAACTCTTTCAACGATTTTGGCACCAACACCTGCAGCTGGGATAGTAAAGAAAGCTGCAATGGTCAAGCTCACACCCACGGCGTCTTCTCTATTTCCAGTAAGGACGTATGGTCCAGCCAAAGTACCCACGATTCTCAGTGCTTCTCCTATCATGGCCTCTGTAGTGTCTCCAACTTCGCCTACACACACTAGTACTATTTCTGTCACAGTGTCGTCTCCTGTGGCAACAACACCTTCCTCGCCTATTTCATCTATTGCAAGTACTCCCAGCGCACAACCTAGGCAAATACTAATTGCCAAGAGAAACATCCCCGGTTCGCCCATAGTCAATGCTCCAGGAAATGCAGTTGTGGTGGCTCAAAAAGCAACGGGTCCTATAGTAATACGAGCTCAACAAGGTTCTCAATCCACACCAATGACGGCGGTGTCGGTGGCAGCAGTTGGTGGAACTGTAACGGGAGCGAATGTTGGGACAGCAGGCTTTCAGTTGAGTCCGTCAGGAGTTCCTATGACTCTTGTAAATTTCCGTGGCAATCTCATTCGTAGTCTTGGATCTAACAATCAGTTCGTACGGTTTGTGAACCAGCAGCGAATTCAAATTGTACAGTCATCAGCTCCCGGTCAAGTACAAAATCAACAATTTAATAACAGTTTGAATCTGCCCATGGCCGTCAGACTTCCAGTCTCACAGTCAATGACAGTAGCTAGCGTAGCCACTCAACCAACTGCGTCGGCCATGGTTGCTGCAGCCAATTCCCCCTCAAGACTTACAAGATCACCGAGACCGGTTGCTACATCTGTAACTACAAACACTGTGGTAGCTCGAGCCGCTCCGATTCCAACCGTCAGAGCTGCTAAGCCCGTTGGTACTGCAACCAATGTTAAATCCCCGGCCACAACTACAGTCCGACCTCGAGCTGTTACTACCCTAACTGCATCTCAGTTACGGCCAACTCAAGTGGCTATGGCAAGTACCGCTACTTCAGCTGTTCGGCCAGGAACCTCTCCCATTCGAACAATAACGGTTCCTGGAACAGTCACCCGACCGAACGGTAGTGTGCCGGCCACTACAACTTTAACCGCCTCCGCAATGGTCCGACCAACCGTAGGTATTATCCAAGCCACAACTCCGGGTGTGAGACCAATGACAGCATCTAACTTACGACCTGGAATAGCATGGCAGACGGGTCAACTCGTTTCTACAAGTAGCACTGGAACAGTTCAAACAAGATTGGTTACATCTACGAGACCAGTCACAGCTTCCGCACTTGTAGCTGCTGGAGGGGGGAACATCCGCTACCGGAGAGCTTCTCCAGGTGGGGGCACAACATTGATTATGCCTGTACAACAGGGCATAAGACAAGTGATGGCATCTCAGCAATTGACGACTGGTCAGCATCAACCAGGTGTTTCCTCACCAATAACAACAACAACAACAGTTGTACATCAATCTCCAGCTGCAACTACAAGCCAGCCTATTACACACCAAGCAACAGTGACACCTGCGGAATCACTACCTTCGCCGAGTTCAACTCCTGTAGTAGTCCCTTCCTCAAGCGGTGGTTCAAATAGTGCGGACGTAGGAGAAAAAATCTCATCAGATTCGATAAATACGAGTACAGCCGTGTCTAATTAATATTTCATTTAAGTTATATATTCATATAACATTATAACCTCACTTAAAATTTATAAAAATTGTGCACCTACGTTTATTCTTCAAAGCTTTACATTATATTTCTATTGAACTTTGACGTGGAACTTGTCAATGTAACTTCGACATTCTATTCACAGTCCTCGTAATTTATTTTAATCAAGTATATTTACTTGTTTGTTTATTCTTTCATTTATAATGAATCATTAATATATAATGTTAAAACTACATTGAATCATTTATTGTTGACTTATTAAATAATGAGTTTAGATTTTTAGAGAGTTATTATTAGAATTTTAGTAATAATGATTAATGAAGTAAGTAGAGCGTCAAAGAAAAAGCACCTAATAAGCTTTCGTGGTATATAGTGGGGAGGGTAGAAGCCTCTTCGGATTGTAAACATTGATCTGTGAATTTTATGCATGTTGTAATTTGGTATGCGTGTAGACAACGATCAGACGACATTTATACTTACATAAAGGTATGTGTGATGTGTGAAAATCTGTAGATATTTACAGGAAAACTATAATTACATCAATATAATAACAATGCCAGGTGGTACAAATTCAATACGTCTCTTTCAATTACGTAGAAAATAGGTATGTCAATAGTTTATTATTATTCACACAAAATAATTTATTGAACCAGCCTTTCTGATACAATACGCCTCTTTTAATACAGTATTCAATCATATAATGAAAAATAAAGTTGTAATGTAAAAGTTACTTGTCGGAAAAAGTCATTCTAAGACATTAATAAGTCATATATAATTTATATATTAATATATGATATAATATTACAAAATAAGAGATTGAAAAAGAAGAGTAAAAAATCAAATTCGACCAATTGATATAAAATCGAATCTTCTAATCCTGGCGACGCCTAAAAAATTTCCTGGAAGTCGGGCCATAAATGTCTGTTGGCGTCTGAAGGAACAAGTAGGATTTTTATTTACCCGTGCGGTTTTTATATGCAAATAATAAAAATAACTTTTTGGTCATTCTAGGTGATCGAAAATAGATGACAACTAACCTTAGTGGGTTTTGGTTGGGGTTCCTTAGCGCTTGGTGGCGTACCAATCACCTTGCCTTGGATGTCCTCCCTCATAGCATCCGAGTCAAACTAAAAATGAAAATACTAAGTTAAATTTAATGCACGATGTTTCCGGAATCTACATTGACTGGATCACAGGGAATATTATTTTCCAGTACAAAAGCTTACCGATAGCGTAAGCAGAGTATCATCTTTGTTTGGAAGAAGGTGTTTGGGCTTTTCCTGTCGAGTGGCCGCAGTCGGGGGCTTAATGGGCGAAACACTAGGTGCTTTCAGTTGAGCACCTCGAGTTTTTCCACCAGGGGTCTTTGACTGAGCTTGACCTCGATGTTTGTTGTGAAACAGTTCACGTTGTGTTCCGCCCACTTTTGGAGGAAAAGGAGAGTCCACCTTTAGCCGCCCATGTCCGGTAGCGTATTTCGCTTGGAGATTCTCCAATTCTGACTTCAATTTCAGTTCTCTGGCCACGGAGTCATCTTTCTGAGCAGCCAGGTAATCAGTGTGCATTTCCATGTCTTTAATCCGGTCTTCGTACGATTTAACTCGGGCCCTGGAAAGTTAAGTTCAACAAGTTGTCGTTACTATTTCATTAAATGAGTAGGCCGAAGTGAATCATTTTCTTTACTTGCATCAACTGAACACATCGAACTCGATTCATTTAAGCGAAACGTTTTTGTTCGACCTATACAGTTAAAAGAAGTCACTTAATTTACCATTCAATTCCTTAATTAATAGAGCTTGCATTTTTACCTTAAATCCTGGACGTCGATCAAATGCTTCGTTTCCATATCTGCCAGCGCTACATTTAGATGAGAAATTCTGGACAAAGCATCATTCTTTTCGTCGCAAACGCGGTTGTAGTGCATTTGGTTTTGTTGAACCTCTTGCGTCAATGAGTCCACGTTCGCCTGCAGTTGAGTAACCTGATTATGGACATCCTGTTCTCTGGTCGAGAAATCTTCATTTCTATTGGTTACATACGCCAGTTTTCCCGTCAGCTCCAGCAGCTCTATCGAATGCTTATTCTCAATAATCTCCAGTGTAGCTTTTAGTTCGGACACTGTCAGCAAGGCTTCTTTCTTTTCGTCGCAAACGCGGTTGTAGTGCATTTGGTTTTGTTGAACCTCTAGCGTCAATGAGTTCACGTTCGCCTGCAGTTGAGTAACTTGGTTTCGCAGATCCTTCTCCATGGTTAAGAAATCGTCATTTCTACTGGTTAAATCCGCCAGATTTTCGGTCAACTCCAGCAGCTCTATCGAATGCTTATTCTCCATAATCTCCAGTGTCGCTTTTAGTTCGGACACTGTCAGCAAGGCCTCTTTCTTTTCTTCGGAAATATTGTGGTACTGCTGAACCTTCTGCGTTAATGAGTCCACGTTCGCCTGCAGTTGGGTAACCTGGTTTTGGAGATCCTGCTCTATGGTTGAGAAATCTACATTTCTACTGGTTGCATCCACCAGTTTTTCCGTCAGCTCTTGCATCTCTATCGAGTGATTATTCTCCATTATCTCCAGTGTCGCTTTTAGTTCGGACATTGTCATCAAGGCCTCTTTCTTTTCGTCGCAAACGCGATTGAAGTTCATTTGGTTTTGTTGAACCTCTTGCGTCAATGAGTCCACCTTCGCCTGCAGTTGAGTGACTTGGTTTTGGAAATCCTGCTCTCTGATCGAGAAATCTTCATTTCTAATGGTTACATCCGCCAGTTTTTCCGTTAGCTCTAGCAGCTCTATCGAGTGCTTATTCTCCATAATCCCCAGTGTCCCTTTTAGTTCGGATATTGTCAGCATGGCCTCTTTCTTTTCTTCAGAAATATGGTGGTTCTGCATCTGGTACTGTTGAACATCTTCCGTCAATGAGTCCACCTTCGCCTGCAGTTGAGTAACTTGGTTTTGGAGATCCTCCTCTCTGGTCGAGATATCTTCATTTCTACTGGTTACATCCACCAATTTTTCTCTCAGTTCTAGCAGCTCTATCGAGTGCTTCTTCTCCATATTCTCCAGCGTCCCTTTTAGTTCGGATACTGTCAGCATGGATTCTTTCTTTTCGTCGCAAACGCGGTTGTAGAGCATTTGGTTGTGTTGAACCTCTTGCGTCAATAAGTCCACCTTCGCCTGCAGTTGAGTAACTTGGTTTTGGAGATCCTTCTCTCTGGTCAAGAAATCTTCATTTCTACTGGTTATATCCGCCAGATTTTCTGTCAGCTCCAGCAGTTGTATCGAATGCTTATTCTCCATAATCCCCAAGGTCGCTTTAAGATCGAACACTGTCAGTATGGCCTCTTTCTTTTCTTCAGAAATGTTGTGGTTCTGCATCTGGTACTGCTGAACATCTTGCGTCAATGAGTCCACCTTCGCCTGCAGTTGAGTAACTTGGTTTTTGAGATCCTTCTCTAAGGTCAAGAAATCTTCATTTCTACTGGTTACATCCGCCAGTTTTCCCGTCAGCTCCAGCAGCTCTATCGAATGCTTATTCTCCATAATCTCCATTGTGGCTTTTAGTCCGGACACTGTCAGCAAGGCCTCTTCCTTTTCTTCAGAAATGTGGTGGTTCTGCATCTGGTACTGCTGAACATCACGCCTAGCAGCCTCTAAAGAATCTTGAGATTCCTTTAGTGATTCCTCCAAAAACGCTATTTTCGCTTCAAAATTGCTCATTTTTTCGTGGGCAATGACAACAATTTGCTTATACGTATCCACCTGTACTTTTCCTTTACTATTCCACGCTTTACAAGCATCTACCACCTTCTTGTACTCCTGAACTTCCTCATCGTACTTAGCCAGTCGCTTGACAAGATAGCTCATTTTCTCCTTTTCCAACTCCACACTGTCAAAAAATGTGGAAATCATAAACAGTTTGACTTACTACTTGAACTCTTAAGCTTTTCAATCCGCAAATTTTTTGTAGAGAAAATATGCAAGGAAGTATGAACGAAGTTATACAGCTCAACTCACTAAATCTTTTATGCATATATATATATATATAATTGAATGGGTGTATTTGGATACTTACTAGTGACAAAATTCTCGTTTCTTCTCCTCTTGTTCAGACTGATAGATCTCCATTTGCTCTAGGGTCACCTGGAGCTGCTGAACCACTTGAGATTTCTCCGCCAGTTCCGTCTTCTGGCTATCAATAAGCCTCTCATATCCCTTTAGCCTATCTTCAAGTCTCATCTTATCCATCGTCAGCTCTCGGATCGACCTCTTGATTTGAGCGTAGGAGTTGTCCAAAGACTTATCCCGGTCGTAGGAAGAATCCATCTTTCCTGGCTCCAACCTGTAAAAACAGCAACACATGTATATATTTAATAAAAAGTACTGGATAAATCTGAAAAAATTAAAATAGCTCAAAAATGTGGTAAACTTTAATGGTTTTGGCAGAAAATCCCTGGAAAATGCAATAAAATACCTTTAATGCGTAGGAAAACCACTGGAAAATTTGATAAAATAACTCTTGTAGGAAAACCACTGAAAAATTCAATAAAATAACTCTAATGTGTGGGAAAACCACTGTAAAATTTAATAAAATAACTGTAATGTGTAAGAAAACCACTGGAAAATTTAATAAAATAACTGTAATGTGTAAGAAAACCACTGAAAAATCAATAAAATATTGCTAATGTATAGGAAAACCACTGAAAAATCCAATAAAATATCTCTCGTTAATCGGAAAATCGCTGGACAAAGAAATAAAACACGTCCGTACTCTTTGACTGCTCAAGGAAAAATGGGAGAAAATTTCGAAACTTAAGGCCTTAATTTTCCCTTTGTTAATTAAATGTCAATTTCCCTTCCGGGAAAGTCAAGCTTGTTTACATGCATGACGTTGTAACCGGAAAATTGAAGGGACATTTTTGCTGTAAGAAAGACTGCATGTAAACTTTCGTACGTTAATTTCCCTATGTTGCAATTTCCAGTGCGTTGATTGGTGCCATTTGCAAAATTAATTGCTTATCAAAGTATACGTCCCTTAATTGCTCCGCCCATTCGAGCCAGGCTGATACGGGATTGGAGGAGGCGCTGCCGTTTATACTTATGTACGCGTGTACACACGTAAATTAACAAAGGAATTCATCGGCGAAGGATCCCAAAGTACCAATTTTTATACCTGTAACACATAAATTAGTACTTTTTGATACTTTGCCCACGAATTCTTCTTTTATCATTAAATTTCGTTTTAGTCATTTAATTTATTATTTTTGGTTCTTTTCATATCGTCGGCGAAGGATCTTAAAGTACCAAATTCTGTGTTGAAGGTATATAAATTTGTACTTTAAGACTGATTTTATTTAAGACTGGTAAAAGTTCAAATTATTATATAATAATTTGAACTTTTATTAGTTCATTTCTTGGCATAAAATAGTTGTTTTTATTATGGTTACATATAATATTATACAGTTGACAGTATGAGGATGAATTTAGCGCTGGGAAATCGATTAAGGCCGCGTGCAAAAACACATTTCTGACGGCTATTTCGTCTCAACAGCCTGTACTTTGTGCATATTAAATGTTGACATAAGTTAGATATCAATTTTGAAAATAATTCAACCCCATAAGACCTGTCATGATTTCAAACTCAGCTGACTGCGAACTCCTTTTTGTACAGATGAATCGTCCTCCTCCAAAATATACATATAAGGTTGACTGATGAGCTGTGAAGGAAAGTGACTTTGTTTTCTTTCCGTTCCTTGATGAGATTTCCAGGAGATGATTATGAGGGATGTAAAGCCACAAATGGTAAATAGTAATACATGTGTATGTATATGTGTAATAAGTACTGGAGTAAAGTATATTGACGGCGTACTCTTTTCGGGTTGACCTTATAGAACTTGTATATGCTATATGACCTTATACAAGCTATTTCTTTTTATATACTCTTGTGCATGCATATAATATAATACATATTTTAGTATTAATATATTTTTGGAATGCATGATCATATATATACCTAAAAGTAAAGAAATGTATCGCTTTAAAATGTGGAAGGAATATTATATGTGGCAATTTGAGCATCTATATATTGTTGTAATGCCAAATATTTGACTAGTCGGAAATTTGGGAACTTCTGCTCTGGTGGCTTCCTGTTAACAAGTCCATTTTCATGTATTTTTCTTGTATATATATACATTCTTCTATGCATGCAATGAGCACATCTCATATCTTCATATCTTGAATCTTTGAGTTTCTTGGTTTTATATATATAAAAGTAATTAGTCTTTAGACACCCCACAGGCATCTGTGGTACCTTTGAAAAAAGAATTTTCACCCTCTCATTCATAACTTGGAGTTCGGAGGAGTTTGAAGTCCTCTTGGGCGATCCTTGTTGAAAGGGAGAGTTACAAGTTAACTAAGATTAGTTTCAGCAAGAAGATCAAGTTTCATTGTGTGTACATGGATAAAGGACAGTCTTTTTCAGGTCAATTGAGTTCTAAACGTTGATTGTGGGTGACTCCTTCGGAAGGAAAAAAAAGTTGTGAATGATTGCGTGAGGAAATCATACTCTTCCGCCGGGCCCTTATTCATTCACAAATTCCAGAGGAGTTGTGACTTTTGTAAAGTCTTAATACCAGCAGAATACCTTTTGTCGGAGTAATTAAGCTACTGGCGACAAGCTGTCTGGGTCAGTCGGTTCATGCTTGGGATGTACTTTGCAGTGGTTCATATGCACTTGTATACGGTTGACTAACTTATAAGTATACATATAGTATTTGTGGAAGTATAAGAGCCTGCCAGTGTCTAATATTACACGGACTTTGCCCTCCCACTAGTACACAATTGACCCTTCGTATGGTGTTCAGCATATAGAGTAACGGAAGATTTTAGGGTCCGAGTTGTAAACCCTTGGATGATCTGATTTGGTTAGTTTTGGGTTTCCCCACCGTTACTCTTTATTTGGCAGTGATTCATGTACTGTGAGCATCTTTAAGCTGTAAAGTATCTTGTAACACGGAAGAAGTTTTTGTATATGTAGTGTAATTAAGACGGTTTTGGGGGACAAGTCTACTGATGTGGTCTTCCTTATAGTCTTATGTTACTGCACATACCTTTTCTCTTAACATGAACTCTATATAGTGTTTATGAATGAACTGTAACCACATCTTGAGGTTCATTAGTTCCGAGGTTTAAATCAGTGTAGGAACTGAAATCCTGGAAGCGATACCAATAAGCGTTTGCTTTGTGAAGTGAATTTTGTACTACCTCAAATACTAAAAAAGCGAAATAAATCAGAAAAATTTGCACAACTTATAGCAACTGATCGATACTAAAACCTGGCCAGTTTGTAGAGAATATATTATTTTATATTTGATCCTACAATGATGGAAGCCTTCCAATCGTTTAATCAACTCAGCCAAGACGCCCTACTTCGTGAGTGTAGAGGAACCGAAGCTTGTAATAAAAATATCAGTAATAGTAATAATGAGCAAAGTTCTACATCTACTTCAACTAGTTATTATTACGATACCTGGCCCCTGTATGGCCAGAATCATTCTATTCACTATAGTTACGGCTACGGTAACTATCACCAAGTTCCAATCCATGGGAATTTTACTTGCGACTTAAGTTTCAGTAGCTTGGAAAATACCTACGGATGTCACAGCCAGCCGGATCGCGTCACCTGTGATCCATATCATTTGATGGACTCCAGTCGTAGGGCAGGGAACGATGTGCAATTTTCAACGATTGCGGACGAAGGTTACAGCAGTAATTTGGAACTTGGTGGGAGTGAGACGAGCAAGCTAAATTCACCTTGTTCAAGCGAAGAGCACAATTTGAAGCTGGACATGATTGATAACGACAATGCCAGCAGCTGCTTGTCCCATTCGAGTGACGACGGGAATGGTCATAGTGGCGATCCGAACGAGGACTGTCTGGGATTCTTTGACTATGATCTGGCGGATGACTCTGGGGGTAAGTTGACACATTGATTTTTGCTGTTATTTTTAGGTCTTGAAGAGATAGCGCATCAGTATTAGGTATGTCATATACAGATAGTATATAGTAGGAGTACAAAATGTAAGGAAAGTCCTGTCGATCCCGTTCAGTTTAACTTCTGAAGAAATTTGTTCATTCACAGGGATTATATTATACATAATTTAATTGTATGCAAATTGTTATTTCTCAATTTTGTCTAGATGGCAAATCTAGAAAAGAGCGTACTGCATTCACAAAAGTTCAAATAAGAGAACTAGAACGGGAATTCGTCCACTCAAACTACCTTACAAGGTTGAGGCGGTATGAAATTGCAGTTGCACTGGATCTTACGGAACGTCAGGTTTGTAAAAATATATGACAATTTTGACCATGAATTTAGTAGGTAAAGTAGGCATATAGTATACGTGTAGTATAGATCTATATTAGTATAGTGTACATTATAAACATTATTTCACTTTGTATGTCAAGGATTCGTATAGTAGTCACTTAGTAAAAAAATTGTATCTTAACAATGCTGTAAATTTGGATTCGTCCTATATAGGTCAAAGTGTGGTTTCAGAATCGTCGCATGAAATGGAAGAGGACCAAAGGGAGCGTACAGAAAACTAAATCCGGCAATAAGTGAAATCAACGGATTATGTCTAACTGTAAATGTACATATAGCTCATATGAATGCTTAAATTGTTATGTAAGATGTACTCAAAAATCAGTTTGTAAATATTAATAACTCTTCTTCATTTTACGATATTGACGAATTTTTTACGTGTAGGATAATTACCTTTCAGTAAGCATTTCAGTGTCAATTTTTCAATTTAAGCATTATTATACTTATATAAATATGCACTTAGTTTTAAAATATGAATATATAGTGAAATCTATAGTGTGTACATAAAACTATTTGTACGTAAGTACTCGCACGCGTTTTTATTACAGTTGGGTTCCCATTACTTGTATATGTGCAGTTAAAATAATTACTCAAATCAATATATGTGAATTAAAATCTTTTCAATACATTTTCATTGTATATAAAGTCAGCAACTTTGCAGAAGAAGGTTATAATGTTGATAGCAAAGACACCGTTCTGTTTCATGCGATATTTTTATTTCGTTTGTAATTAGGCGTAATTGAAGTTTCATTGATGCAGCATTTGATTGAAATAGAGACTGTTGTAATTAAATTGCGTGACTAAGTGGATTCACAATATACACACATTTGTTTGACTTGAAAATGTAGGCACGACTTTTCCATATGGCACAAGTTGATATACTTATACTATTCACCAGGAAATTTCACGCATGTTATCCACGAAGGCTTCTACTCCTGCATATTCCCACGCTTTTTATTGCTGAGGCTGAGACAAATAGCAAGCAATACTGAATTAAACTCTTGGAAGCCATTTTTCTCAACGTTCACTTTTATAATTTGTAAAGCCTTGTTAACCTGGTCGATAACGCAACAATAATACCTAGATACCATTTTAAATGTTTTTATTACAAACAGAAATAAAATCTTCAAAATATCTCATTGCCCCATAAACGGTGCGTAAGGTTGTCAATCTTACTCACGTTCGATTTCATCCGATTGGAAATCTTAATCTCATATCTCACTGCTTGCTGCTTCCCTCCCTGCGATCGTTTTAAAGCAAACCTTGCCGAGGAAAGTTCACATTTGTTTGGGTTTTGGATTCTATGTGGTTTTATAATTTACGTTCGATTCATAGTTATTTCATTTTTCACCATTTATATCCAAGTCTAATAAGGAATCATGGCTGGTTACATGATTGTGGGAATGTTCGACTGTCCTTGGTTTGCAAAGGCTTGCATTTTGGTGGATTACCTACGTGAACAGGATCCGACCCGAAAGTTTACTACAGTTATGAAGGATAGCTTCGAGTGGCAGGTGAATTTTTTGATTAAGCGCTAATCAAACCCTTATGAAAGTAGATTCTGGTTCATTACAAGCATAACTTGAAATCTACAACTTATTTGGGATTGAAGTAGGAATTCACCGAAAAACTCCATCGGATGCGAGGTTGGAACATTCTGCGCTCCCCTGTAATCTGGGAAATACTTATAGATCCTGAAGGTAAAGGGAATCTGATCGGTGATATTGATGACTTTTGCGAGTACATTAATTTAGTATTTGGGGCAGCAATACACGTCTCGACTTACGAAATAGAGCAAAGAGTTTGCAAGAATAAGGCTGTAAGTTTTAATATCTGTTTCGGATTCTGTAAAATTACACTCCAATTTGTAAACCAATTTAAATTTAATTAACGTTTCCTAAAAACTGCTCTCTGACCCCATACACATGAATTCATTAGACGTTCGGTCAAGACGGGCATGACAAGTACGTTGGGAACGCCAAAATCCTGAACGTTGCAGTTGTGCAACCACCATTGCTGGCTCTCGAACTGACTCTAACTCAACTTCTCTCACGCTTTCCAATCACGGATTCCAATGTAGTATTGAATTTCCGTATCTTCGATACGAAAACCCCGGCTAGGGAGTTACAAGGCTTGTTTATGGAAGTTGATGACATGGCATCACCATATCTCTACAAAATTGCTTCATGCTTCACTCCAAAGCAGTGCTTTCATGAGGCTAATGTGGTATTAATGATGGAAGATTTTTCCCAGGACGAGACAGAGAACTATCAACACTGGTTGAGTCGGGTGGATTTAAAGATCACTACTTATGCCGAGTCACTGAGTGCTTGGTGTGCCAAAAACTGTAAAGTCTTGGTCGGTTGCAACGGTCCACAATGCTTCATAGCCGAGGTTTGCTCATTGGCTATTCTCTATTCTATGCTTAATATCTGTATCTTAATCATGTGTGTATATGTATGTCTGAAGTTCCACAAGTTGCAATAATTACAACCACGATGAGGTTATGATTGCATCACAGCAGGAAGTTAATTGAACAAAAATGAAGTGCAATAATTATTACAGATATTCCGAAAAACAGTTACTACCGATAAGATTCCTCTTGGGTACATTGCTGCAATTGGTCAGCACGTAGTTAATCGAGCCAAAGGGGAATTAAGTTTGAAAGCGGACATTCCATCAGGAAGCATAACACGCTTGCATGCTTGGGGTTGGCCAGGAATGACAGGAGCCTGGGTGGAAGTTCAAGATGCTCTTGTCAAGGATTGTGGTTTGTCTATACAAGGCCCTACCTCTGTGTATCGTCCACTTTCAGAATTAGCCCAGCAGTCATATTGGATTTTCAGGAAGTTTATGCCTGTATTCCTTCGTAAGCAGGTACATTAGAGACTAATATAAACGATTTGAGTGGGCAGTTACTATGCATTTATTTTCTAGATTGCTTTTCAATCAAAATTTTTGTCACTTGTCAAAAATAAGACTGTACTAAAACTAGCATGTATCTACATGCATCTAAAATTTACGTGAATACAATAACATGATATGTACACACAGAAAGACTTACTAGCCAAGAAGACTAAGAAAATGTACTCTGACATGGGTTTGGCTGAAGCTATCATTTCCACCCTTCATGTCTGGTTCGAGAGTTGTCGTATATTGGAGAACAGGCACATCAAATGCCCGACCAATTGTCCTCAGCCGGAAGAGACTTCGAGAGAATCAACTGTCTCACTTCCTGTTATTTCCGTCGGAATCCCTTGCGCAAGTATGAATATCTTTATGGTTTACAAGTTTGATTCCGGAGAAAAAGGGATTCGGGCATTACATCAACTAAGAAAGCCTACGGCAACGTATTGTGAAAGTTTTAAGTTTTACTTGAAAAACTTTGACAATGCTTAACGGAATTCGTATAATGTTATTTTCTATTAAAATTTGTAAATCAATGTAGATAATGTAGATATTCTTCACTATACTCACGTCTACTACAAATATTAATAATTTTGTTCCCCTTCGGGTTCAAGGACTTAGAAACGAAATTCTTACTTGGAATTAAATAAGTATTATATATTATTTGGAGAGAAAACATACGAGGAGCAGTCGCTTCCTGCCGTATATTTCTATTTTACTTTGCAATAGAAGATCTCATTCGCAGATGAAAGTAAAAATCCAATATTTGTGCAGAAAACATGGGGCTTCCTGCTGGAACGTTCCTCGTTCAACCTGCAATGTGCTTTATGGATCGGTGGCTGCCCACAGGCAAAATAAGCGACGGTACTAGCCACAGGATCTACAAGGAGTTGACCAAGTTGTGGATTCTAAGACAAGCGATCCTCCATTGGGATCATAACCAGGGCTCGGTAAATCTGCAGCCTGATTTTGAAGATTCGGAAGTAGGAGAGATGACTGGAGAGGAAGATGAGACTGTGGGAGAATATGATTATTTCAGGAATAATTAATTTTATTAAATACCGACATACGCGTCGTTCAGCATATTGTGGCTTATGACCATCATAAATAATAGAGACAAATCTCTTCTGTAACTGTGGGCATCCTGTATATCAATTTCATATTATTCTGCAATAAAAACTTGCTACATAATTTTTTCAAATAAAGATATATCCCTGCATAAGTTAAAATTACAAAGGACAATCTTTACAAAAACCATTATTTTGACATGCCATAAATCCAAAGGAATTCATTATTTCCATCTGTTTACACTTCGCACAAGGTACAGGATTTTTGACCTTTCACTTTCTATAAACACTTGCGGCTGCCATGGTGTACATATGAATCACGTTTCTGCACTTCACAATCTTACCTCATAACAAGCATAATGCTCTTGTTAGCCTTGGGGAACCTTGACATTGACATGATTTCTGCAAAAGACGTCGTGTATAAGTTTATTAATTTTGTGTTGGACAGGTCGCCACACAAATTGCATTGAGAATGAAGCATTTTCTTTTATTTTTTCGCAGAAGCTTCAAATTTGTGTGGTATCTGTTCGAAAAGTATAACGGAACAATTTCACAAAATGTGAAGATAAAATATTACATTACATCACATTGTATGTTAGTGTTACCTATGGTAGGGATTAGGTATGCCACTTAAATAAATAATGCTGACAATACTTGAGCTATACGAAAGACGATTAAGTATGTATGTACATACTTGTGCCAAAATGTGCGTACGCGTAATTTCATTTGGACCGAATCCACAGGGCTTGTCGCATGTCAAATGTTATAAGCGGTTGGTTTCCTAATAAAGCTGAAGTTCTTATGAATAGATATATCTAATGATATCTTTTCATTCAAAGGATATTCAGAGTTTGTGATTTAGGAATATGCACACAACGTATTGTGCTGACATTTCGGATGCTGCCTCAATATTATAGTGTTGCATGCGGTGCGGTCTCGGTAGTTAACAATAAATCTCCCTTTCAAGTTTTACCACAATTGTCATAACAGTTCCCATTCATACTTATTACATGCTGCATTTCAAAGTTACAAAAACGTTAAACATTTTCTGTTAAATATAAACATACACTTGCAACTTCTACAACTTATTGCAAAACAAATTGCACTTTGATACATTGAATACATTGCGACCTTGTGCTAATGACGCTTTATACTGCATAGATACCTGTAAAATCCTTTTGTCAAAGAACTAAGAAAGCAAAGATTGATTCCAGACTACCTAAGTATACAATATATTTTATTATTCCGTGCATTCGTAGCATACAATTTTCTATATGTATAATGCCGTAAATCGTTTGTACCATCAAATGGAAAATAACTGCTCACACCAACAACATGTTCGATATACAATAAAAGCAAACGTCAAGATACAAAAGAAGTTACACCTTGTGAACTTTTTTCATCCTGAGTAAGCCATTTTGTCCAAGTATCCCCGGAGATTAGCTAATTATCCCAAGTAAATTACATACTGCTTTTCTCCAAATGTCTAAAATAAACCAAGTTTTTCCAAGATTGACGCAGCAAACTTTGCACCTATAAACCAAACAATTTGAACCTAACTTGTAAATTAGGGTTACCAGGTTAATTATACATACAAGATGTAGGTGTTCGCTTGCCAAAAATAACCTAATTGTACTTGCCGGAGTAGTAAGAAGAAATTTCTTGTTAACATTCAACATCACTTCACCAAGATTTTCAAGTGCTCCCCTTCATCAACCTCTTGAAATTTTTTATCTATTTAGTTAGTACTCTGTACATTAAAAACTATAATGTATGCATCCATGATGGACAACCAGCAAATTTACTCATAATTACATCTAAAAAGAGTAGCGTTGTTGAGTGATTTCCCTTGGGTAAATTCTTTTGCTCTTTCATTCATATTGCAATAGGATATCCATAAGTATTGAATATAAAGTATACTATTTCAGGTGGATATAACTAGCCATCACCTTGGTACTGTGTATGTATACTGTAGCACAATAACCAAGTTTAAAGTAACAACAACACCTATAAGCACTGTATTAACACTGACGATGAACAAGGTAGAACAATGAAATTAAACTCTAATTTAGGATTTACTACTTTATAGATGCAACTTTGTTTTCGTGAGAAAATATAAATTGGGTCGAAAGTGCGAAAACACACATTATTCAAATCCATGACTGGAATCTTTTCCTTAGCTGGATAAAACGCAAATACGAACATGATGTGATGTGTATATAAATCTGTAATGCTCGGTTCTTGCCTCCTCACACCAGCCTGAGGCTTCGGGAAATCTATTTATATTGTAGTTTTTTGCATGGAATATTGTCTATATTTTCATGGAGAGAAAACATAATCGAAATTCAAGTTGACTGTTCGTAACAGAAATTACATTTTATCTTCAAATACAATGCCTAAACCTAATATTTTGCTCCTGTGAAGAACAAAAGATTTCCCGGATCAGCATTTTCTATCAAGGTATTACATAATATATATATACGTCGGAGTGCTTACACATCTTGCTCATAGCATGTTTAGCTAAACGTTACCCTGTAGGGAGCAAAGCAAGTATTAAAAAAATAAACCCAGAAGTATATAGATACTTTAAGTACATTATGTATACTGATGTTGAGGTGGTTATACCAAAAAATATGGAACAGCAAACATACAACTATAAGGTTTACCGATAGCCCACGGAGAATTCGATCCTAAGCCGGATGACACAAGAGATTTCCAAAGATACCGAAATTCACTTCACGTCCTTCAACCTCCATGCCCTGTCCCTTTTTACTATTAAGTCATCCATCAAACAAAACTCTATCACACGCTCATTGAAGTTAATGCTTACAGCCTCTGTGAACATACAAATCATTCCTTTGATTCCGACTTTGACAATAAAACACAATCGGGTAACTACAATAAGTTAGATAATTACAGCACGAGCTACTCTGCTTTGACTTGCTAGATCATGCAATGACAAATAAGCGTCAATTTGTAAACAAGACTCTCATCATGTTATTGCTGCCAACGCTTGGATTGAGTAACAAAACTATATGGTTAAAAATAGTTTAAATAGAATTTCACTCACACGATTTCCACTTATCTCCTGACATGTTTAGATCCACACGACAGCCAAACCTATTACGCTGGGTAAGTGCAATCAGGAAATCTTTTGAAAGAACACACAGTTTATATGTGTATCAATGCTAAACTTTATACTTTAACTAATTTGCAGAGTGAAAGAAATGCAAACTAAAGTACGTATGTTTTACAGCGGAATGTCTTTGACTTAATTAAAATAAGGACAAAAAGCTAAAGTTATATTTTCTTCCAACGAGTATTTCACATTGAGTTTATCATTATTACTCCAATGACTCCTGTCTTTCGCCGGTATTGCCACCCGCCAAAGGCTCGCAGCTTTTGTTTACAACAACAGTATAGGTATACGAAACACATCTTCTGGAAGAACTATATTTTTCGTCGGGAATCCAAAGTATCCCGGCACTCGAATTGTGACGGGCAAAATAAACCGACAAATGTCGGGGTATATCTTGTAATCTACAAATTGATCCTACTATATAAACGTATTATCTACAAATTCAACATGGCTAATTTTAATCCCCCATCCAGTACTGTGTAACGTCATTTTTTATCCAACTATCCCAGTTCAAATGTTATGCACATAAACTTAAACTACTTTGTAATACAAACTTTTGCGTTAAACTTAAGATGATTAAAAAAATGCTATTTGCAGTTAAATCGTCACCTTACTTTGTTTATTTCTATTGCTAATGTTGCTTTTGTAATTGAAATAGAGTCCGATTTTCAAATTCTTCCTTGAATAATAACTCATTATCCATAATCTACCTAGGGATATGTAACATATACTTGGGTGTTAACTAAATATAATTATTTAACGATCAAAAGGTTGTGTATGTCATAGTGGGAAAGCTTAATAAAATAAAAATATTGCGAAAAACCAAATTTGCCAACATTAATTTTTTATTCAGAAACTATATATATGCATTTGTCCTTGCAAAAGTACATCAAGTTAAAACAATAAAATTAAACCCCCATTAAATACATTAGCGATATTTGTTTCCGCATGTATGACCTGGTATTTAAGCCAAAAACAATCAAATGTGCATCTCATAACGAGTTGTACTATGCAAAATGACTGTCTCACATTCTCACTTAAACTCCATCAGGCTTAAATTCTTACGTGACAAAGAATCAGAGGCAATTTAGGGTTTACAATAGCAAATGATTATTTGTAGGGTAGCTCCGTCGGTTTACTTTTAGGCTTGCCCAACATTTGTCGGGTCATTTTGTCCCACTTGAGTCGGGCGTCGAGTTATAGTATTTTGAATTTACTATGCAGACGATGTTCAAAGACTGCACAGCAGTACATAAAAGTAAATACATACATCTAGAGACGAGGAAGTGAGAGATTTTTTGGCAACCAATACCTCATAAATTCCTTTGAAAATGAAACTCTCTCATTATGACTGAATAAAATTTCCACCAACCCTGTCAGGGAGTAGATGATATGTATTGAGACTTTTAAACAGCCAAGGGAAAAATTATTCGGCTATTCACACCATTATATATATATACTGTATACAATATAGGTACTTTGTCTTTATTCTCTTTTAAAGTTATGATCAAGATGCTTTTCAGTTCCCCATTTATGTATAGGTAGCATCATCTGGAAAAGTTTGGACACGCCGAAAATTTAACACTTTGCAACTTTATTAGAAATGCAGCCGGTGGCAAAGGAATAAGAATCTGTCCCGAAGCTTTTGAGGCATTTGTTTGTAGGTAAGCAAAACAGAGACGGGAGGGTATCAGTAGATATCTGCTGTAAATTTGATATGTATAGGAGTAAAGGCATGAGTACACACTATGCCTTATCCTATTATTTGTGAATTTTCCTTGACAATAGAATTGTTGCCACGATCTGCAGAAAATCCTAGTTTGTATGTAGGAACAGTTGGACCTGCCAAAATATGAAACATCATCTTTGACTCAAGTCGACGGAATTAGAGCCAGGAAGGGACTTTGTGGAAACCCGTGTCTAAAAACTGATACTTTATTCCTCTCGCCTTCTCTTTCCTAGATTATGGTTGACAGGGAAGAATTGCCAGAACTAGTGCAATTCGCCTCAAACAACTATAAAAAGTAAACAGAAATTGTATACATATATCTTGCATTATTCCGCTTGCATACTGACACCAATGGATTCCATACTGCATACGGAAGTTTAAAGTATAATCTTATACTAAAGAGCCTAGTCTCAATGCATATCCTCTCTTTAAATTGCTTGTAAAATTCAGGCATTTATATTGCTAATATATACGGATATATAGATAAAACACAATGATGTAGTTGCATCCAGAAAAATAAAACCAATTGGGACCGGATTTAATTCCATAGTATAAATTTTTAACAACTGATTCAACATGTAGCTGATTCTCATGACTTGTTAAACTCACATGGGGATAATTGATACCTTGCTCAGTTGGTATTAAAATTGGCTGTATATGTGCTGCTCCAGTGAGACAAAATGGTCATGTTTTACACAAGTTTACTTGAAGCGAGGTTTCCGGTTAAATAAAGTAATGGCTGGAGCGTCTTTGTATTGTTAATGACGTGTTTAGCAATTGCTTGTTCAAGCTGTCCGGAAACAAAATTTCTATTTGAATGTCGGTTGTATTGATTGTTCAGTTTGGATTCTATGTGTAGATAATTATATATGTATGTATGCACTTCCGCAGATCAGTACTGCATTTGTTTGCATGTTTCAAGTATACAATCTGTGCATGATTAATCGTTTTGATTTGATCATTTGAAGTTACTCAACCCAATATAGTGATACATACGAAGTTGCAGTTATTCATGATCAGTGCAAAGTACGATGTACATATTTTTGCATTATAATATTCTACAAATACAAAATATGTTTATAATATATTCACTATTATAATACTAACCATGAATGTATTGTGAGTATTCGAATATTAACTTGTTTTGAAGAGCTTTAACTTTAGTGTATATATATACTTCAATAGCCAGTTTGCTAGTTAAGATATTTTTACATCATACACTAATACATAGTTTTCATTGTCTTTTTATTGTAAAAATAGCTACAATCTGTAACTATTTATACACGAATAATGAATTACTAACTTATTTCCTCGTCTGACGACGGTAGATCGTGTTGCAACCGAAAGCTCGCCTAATTAAATAAAGCTGTCAATAAAAATAAATCCACGTAAAAATCCATTAATGTAATTGAAAATTGAGAATAAACTTTAGCCTTTTCGCGTGTATCAACCAGTTTATTTTTTAAAGATATACCTGATGACGAGTTCGATCATAAATTATCAATAAAATCTTTTATACTTCTTACTTGTTAACAAATTGCATTTGCTTCTATTCGATCTATTGATTTAGATATCTAACTTGTACTACTTTGACGTTTGTAGCTTTTGGAAGTTATACTTACCTACCTAAGTGAGTACAATTTTATGAATTGTAAGTGCAACATCCAATTAAAAAATAATAACACTAACATAGTGTTGCGTGAGCTCGAGAATATGTATAATACAAAGTTAAGGAAAGGGTAAAGGCCATTACATTTGAGTGAGTGCTGTTTTATAAGTAAAGGGGTTCGAGCTTTAAATAAACCTTCAGCTTTGAAACATTTGTACCCATGTAAAATTCTATATACCTAGGTAGCTTCAATACCTTGTGGTATCTTTCTTGTATAGCCCCATATAGCTTTTCAAAAGTTTGGGCTACTCTACTCGCAGTGTATGGCCAACAACAGAGAAGGGATACAAGTTTACCAGGGATTCGCAACATTCGTGAACAGTGCTCTTCGAACGGATGATCAGCTCTCAAACGCACCTTGGACTCCTCTCTGTGAAGTTGTTGAGTCCATAAGAGCTGAAAGACAAGTAATTGAAAAGCAAGTCTTCAATATTAACATGTGTTTCATTGACCCAGTCCAACTGGTTAGTCAAAGTTAAACTGTCACATATTCCAATTCAATGCAGACTCTTATTAGAAGAAAAGGATTGAAAAGATCCTCAATGAGCATTAGGGAATAAAGAACCTCTGTATACACTTCTTTGCTCTATCCTGTACTTGTGCGACGGGATCGTATCACAACACTTGACTGTTGTTAACAGTGCGATTGGGATGACCACATGTTTGGCCGCGGTCTCTTCCTTTGAGCACACCAAAACCATACATCACGCTGTTTCCGAAAATTATTTACTTGCTGGTATAGACGCCACAACAGCGTGTGACAAACCACTCTGATCCTAAATTGTGAAACGTGATTCCCTTAGTGTGTTACAAGTGTGTGTTATTATTAGACTACTATATTATTCAATCAGGATATTCGTTATTTAATTAGTACTCATTAATACTCATTAGTAATTTAGTGACTGGAATTTCTATCAATAGGTACCTGTAAAGTACAATAATGCTGTCGCATGGGGAAACGTGAGTATTTTTTTAAGCATTACAGGAGCACGGATAATGCCTACCCTTGGTTTATTTTTAATTCCTAGATTTTATATTGCCCTTTAAAGACATTTAAATTTAAAATAATTATTAGCGTCAGTCAGAATGGTCTAACAATAAAAAGTGAACGACAGAGATACTGTGCGTTAACCAATATTGAACATCAACAAGCCAAAACTTTTAAAACCAACATCTCCACAAGTAGCTGTATAGCTCAATTGATTTCACCAGCGGTGTAAATATTGTCTAATAAACATTGCCACGTATGTTCCAGTTCAACTAATTGTGAAAACATTTTTAATATTTTTCCACGAGTCCTCCCATCTAGCTTGACTGAGAAGCTAGAAACTATTACAAAAGGTACGTTGTTTAAGATCTTTTTGAGCTGTATATTCTGTTAGATATTACGGCAACTAATTTGTGTTCGTCAATCACTAATAAAATAATATTACAATAAATTTTTCTCGTACAGTCGCCGACTATGCTATACCACAAACCTACCTAGGCTCTAGGATATACTTTTACGCACGTTGGTATCGGTAGTTTTCATAACGATGCTATTTGTGGGTAAAATGAGAAAAACAACACCCCACTTGTGTGGTGTGTATTGTATGCATAGTACCTAGGTGTGTGCTTTATTTTATACCATGTTGAACATGCTGGTAAAAATGTGTGGTCATGTTTTATGTATGTATTTAGTATTAGTATAGCAACCTTGCAGCTCACAAATCAGTTATATTGCATTACAATCACCAGGGAATTCAAAATTGTGCTGGTACAATTTGCAATAAAACGACAAGTCTTGCATATAAATATATCATTTATCACAATCTCTATTAAACGACAATAAACCATACGTACCTATATAATGTATAAGTATACTTTAGAGATAGACACTAACGAGTATAGAGAATAGAGATGACAATTCGTGTGTTCATAATGTAAAACACAAATAGGAATTCACATGTGATTTGAAATATGGTGTGAAGTGGAAGTACACATACTTATTGATTGAACCACAATTTCTTGGATGCGGAGAGCATCAAGTATGTAATGTCTGTAGGGAAAGAAAATTTGTGTTTTGAATAGCAGGGGAATCTATAACAAATCAAATATAAAACCTGATTAAGCTTAATAAGAAATCAATACTCTGAAAGTATGCTGATTCAGGATGTTGTTGGTGGTTGAATAAGTAGATATAGAACAATACATAAGTCCAATCGTCCAGGATATAATGTTTTTCCATATATAGAAATTAAGTCGGAATCTTTGACATTCTTATCTTCTATCGGCAGTTTTTACTACAAATACTCCATAACTACTATCTCAATCAAATTTTCCAGAATACATTACTTCCAATATCTCTTATGTGAATTTTAAAGCAAGTCAATAATATGAATGCACATACCCCTTAGGTTCCTTTACCTTTTTTATCCCCTGGTTTGATAAGAATTTTTTATCATCGATCCTTACTTACAATACAATGGACGTGTACACACACTTGTCATCCAAGTCTTGGTGCACAATAGACTGTCTATACGTAGGTATTTATAGCGACTTGAACCATATACTTGTAGAATACAATCATTCTCTTCACAGAACCACTGTTCATGATAAATTTTCGTTTTTGATATAATTCTCCGTGTACATATATCAAGAATTGTCTCATCTCATCGGTACACAGCAGGTAGTAGAGGAGACAGGTATAAAGGTGAATTGAATTCAAAGTGAAAGATAGCGATTGAGAAGCCAAATATATGTATTTGTCGACATTTTTGTATTATCATGAAAATGAATTCAGGTGACTTCCCAATGGAATTCTCTCATCTGCCTTCTTGTCCCCGACTCCAATTTAATATCATAACATTATGGAATATCCTTCCAGATATTTTGTCCAGGGAAATTGGTGAAAACATCTGTCGTGTCTGTTTGGCGGCAGTGTGCTTTTCTTCACCACTCCGTCATCTGTTCCTTCCTTTCCATCAGTATACTAGTCCTATATCATTAGTTTTTTCTAACCAGTTCAAAGACAAATTACTCTTTCACGAGTGTTGAGTGCATGGAAAACAGTTGGATTTATTTATTTCCCCTTCTCCATCCATTAATTATTATGGAGAATTATTAGAGAGAAGAAAAATCTCAACGGTTTAGTAGGGCATACATATATCAAAGATTTGTTGTATCACTTGTGTGCATAAATTACAAAACACAAGTGATTTTGATTATTTAAAAAAATATAGAATATGTCATCCTCCACGGAAACAAGTAGTACTTCTCATTTCCGAGGTAAAAGTTTGTATGGAACTTTAGAGAGTTGGAAAAAATCAGCGGATTCAGATGGAAACAGTGCCAGAGAAAGGTTTGTTATTGGAATTTATACAGAATTGTGGGGGATGTTAAAAGTTTTTTACGTTAATATGCTATAAAATTTACTATTCAATAACTCGGTAATAATTGTATTGTATTATACTAGTGTTATAATAATATTAGTACTAGTATTATTTATTAGATTACCACTGTTTAATCAATACTTATAAATTCCCATACGATTTTATAAGTTGTCAATCTATATCAGTTTAGATATTTATTGAGATATCAATCACGTATTTTATTTGAAAACGAGTGTGAACTCAGTGATTGCAACATATAAACTTTAGTATTCGCTTCAATAACATGTGTACGTACATAGAAAGAAACATATTTAAGTCACTACTGATACACATTTGTTGCTGGTGCACTTTGTTCCAGAGTTGTAAAGCTGATTTACACACTGCGACAAGTATAAATTAAATGTCACTCTCATTGTTCCTACATTGATAACAAGGATGGGCGCCATAAAAATTAATGGCTATTTTCTAATCCAAATACCTTTGGAACATTGCATATGACTTTCATCGTGTTTTGAATCGGTTGCGAAATACCCTGCAGCATAAAGAAATGCAATTAGATCAGCTGTTCAGACACCCTAAATACCAACCCCGTCAAAGCAAATAAAACTATATATACTGACCTATTCTGTTTGTTCAATTTATTATACGTGTATGCTTTCGGTACTCAAAACAATCTTAAACGGTACATAAAACTTTCTTTAACTATCATGAATAATCAATTCATACAATCGTACGTAAAAGTAAAACGGCACTGTCTGTGATCTGTAATCAATGTTAATAGCATTGTATTACTTTAGGCTCACGACTTTAAACCGGTCTGTAATCACAGGTTACCTGTGTTAGGTGATAGTAAGTATACTAACCCGCATGGCTCTGATTTAAGCTAATTTATTGGAAAATTAATCAGATGATGTGTGGACTAGCCTCACCGAATTAAGGTTAGCGAGGGAAGAAGCAGGTCATTGTATTTTCTGTAAACAATTTTTAATACCTGTGAATCTAGATCGTTATCTTTAAACATTACAATAGATTGATCTTTTAATCTGCAGTATTGATCGCCGCAGTGACGAAGCTATATCTATAGGTATATGTTCATTGCTCTATGAACAACAAATAATAATAATTAGTTTCACCTGAGGTTTCTTTGCCTGACGTAAGTAAATGCAGTAAACAATTGCTGGCTCTTCATCCTGTATTTTCATAGTACTGTCGTAGTACGACTGACATTTAGTGTTACCAAGTGCCGCTGTTGGCAATGCTAATCACAATGTGGAGAAGCTTTATACTCCTTTATACTATTCACATTCGATACAATCCACTTGGAATCTACCAACCATAAATACTCGCTGAGATTTCTTTGTGCTGAAGAATGTATTTTGCTTTTATATTGATTGACTTTGAAAATAGAAAAGATCCTATAGCCCATCGATCATTCTTTTTTGTGCTATTAATTTGAATTTGAATCACTACAAACGTTCTCCAGTTACAGACAACGTACAACTATGTATGTGAAGAGTGATGGTAGAAGTAAATAATAGTAAATGCAACAATAAACACTGATAATAGCAGTGAGACTTGATTTTGCAATGAGCTTGCTTAGCGTTTTTCGGTTGAAACGTTGATGAGTGAGATAATATGAGCTTCTAGTTCGTGGTTACCTATCTATAACATAAGTAAAAAGAAGATCCTTGAATCGTTTAACCCCATGCTCCTGTAGCCGAATGTGCTTAGGTAGAAAAGATTTCTTTAAATATAGATACATATACGCTGTTTACATACCTTACAGTGTATATGTTTACAACAACGAAATGCATTGTTTGCATTTACTATTTTTACTCAACTTCTCTTTGCAATCTGTAAGTAATAATGTTGTGATTTCACTAAGTCGGCAAAGTGCCATGTTCAGTATACATTATACATTAGATATAAGTACATAAGACATTATTCAAGAGCATGCAATTTAAATTATTCTAAATAACATTCAGAATTGAGCAATCTTCTTGCCGGCGGAAACCGTATATATACTCTTTCCTTTAGTGAACTTCACATTGACATTCATCTGTTAAAAAGTTTGAATGGGTACAATAGGGAAGTTTTATTGGACAGGGCTCAATTACTATTTAACAGTTGATTCATTTTCCTATCATCCTTGTGCATCATTTAAAAAGCAAAGAACGTACTATTCGTTGCTCCTAAGATATTAATTGCTCAAATGGTAAATATGTATGTTATTTATCTTAACACATAACTAAAGTGTAAGGAAGATCAATTTACAACAGAAATAAATGCACATTCTCGGAAAACTATAAACATGAGAATACATTTTTGTAATAATTACAGCATATGTTTTCACAGTTAAATTACAGAGAATGAGGAATAATAATATAATTTGCTGCTACAAATCTGTTTGCTTCGTTATGGTTATAGTATTTTGCCACATTTAAATGCCTACAGGAATACTTATCGTTAGATTGACCTAAATGCACATGTCGATAATTTTCTTCAAAAATATTTCCGACTTCCGTATTAGTAAATTAAGGTATTGCGCATTTATGACAGCCGTTAATGATAAAATGCTTGTAATAAGTACTATAAGTCGTCATCAAGATGCTTTGAAGGATTGCAAGATAAATAAGTCAAATGGAAGTCAGTTGTAAAGCAGCACGTATTGCAAATCTAAAATCGCTTTCGAATTCTTCTCGATATGTATCTTTCCATGGCACGCGTAGATATGTAGATATATTATTCACAATTCAGCTATCGGGCATACTTACATGATATGTATACGATGACATTTATGAAGAGAAGTTAAGCTTCCTTCAGGGTATCATTATGTTAGAGTATGAATTAGAAGAGCAAGTAATCCCCTGAAACCAAGCGACATGACGCTTTGTAGAATTTGCATACTTCATGTTGCGAGAAAAGTTATTGACGACTGAAAAGCAAAGTAACGAAAGTGATACTTATTGTTAGCAATGCCAAGAAGTGCATCATTGTTGTCAACTGTACATGCCAAAATTAATTCTTGTGATGGGCTTTCAACCTGCTGGAGCTCAAGCTGATGTGAGCTAAGCATCTATTTTTTAAGATAGTATCAATTACACTGTTGTTGCACCTTTCCAAGTGTGAAACGCACAAAATATATGCAATCCTAAGCTAAGTCATGTAACATCTTGAGGACCCATATAGGAAAACCTATAATTTTATAAATATATTGTACGTGTAATAGATAACCTGAACTGTATTCTGCCCTAGATGTGCTAAATACTTTCATACACATGTTTCAAAAGTAATTTATTCAAAGGATAACTTTATTCCGCATTATGTGTTTGTGTGTGGGGTACTAAGAAAGTTGTACGACCTCCTGGAATTTAGTGAGAGTGAAGTATTTATCTGTAAAGCTACGTAGTAAAATGCATAAATAATGAAACACCATAAGGACATTCTCGTAATTGTTGTACTAATGTTGACTCATTAATATTCTCCAGCTTCACCGAAACTTCGTGCACACAAAGAGAAATGACTATAGCTAGCACTTAGATTTCCAGATGTACAGATACAAGCACTGTGCTATAAGTATCAATAAAATAGTATTGTTATATAGAAGTATCTATATCATCGATACTATGTCCTGGAAGTCTGGTATAATACTCCGGAATGGCCCTCATTTCATCTGTTGTGTATATGTAATAATTTTTTATCTACAAGAATGAAGATTTGCTCTTGTATGCAGATTAGAACCAGCCTTGGGATGCATTTGATTATTTGTGTATTTACTGCATTAACAGTGTGTAATCTCACACAATTATCTCAGATGTGAATATACTGATTAGGTAAAGGAAAGCTCTGCATGCTCAATGGAATAAGTTTTAATCGCATTATTCATGCCTAGTATCCGAAACCGAATCCGGGTAGGTAATTATATTAAGCTCGGGAGTCCAGAATTATTCAATTTCCACAAACCATACTAGAATTTTACACTGTATAGCAGGGAGTGCTTCTACTTGACACTGATTTATTACATTATCATTATATCAATTATAATAACGAGTATTACTTTACTTACGACCATCTCCTCACGTATTTTAATTTGCTTGCAATTATGTAGATACCTACATTTCATCTATACATGCAGATATTTGAACCATACACATGGAGTAGTTAGATTTGCCTTTATAAGCTACGAAGTTGTTTCTCCAAAACACGTACACATTGAGTATATCTCCTCATGTACATCCCATCTTTAACAATAAAAGCTAACGATAAGTTTCCTCTTCTCTGGACCGTATGCATTAACTATGAGATGTGATAACTTCACTGCAATCCTTTTACAAGTCAACAAACTTTTTGGGATGAGTAGAATTTAGATGCAAATACTATTCATTACAAGAAATGTACACTAAGCAGTTCGGTCGCACGGGAGGAAGAAGAAAATCGAGCGTTCCTTGATTTAATTTACGCCTTACAATTTATAATTTTGCTGATGAGGTATTTACTTCTCACCGAATAACCGCGTCAGCTACGCATATAAACCGAAAATAGTCAAATAAACCGGAATTCTAATGTGCTACCTTAGCAGTAATGTTGTGAAAATCAAAGGATTTGTGCGATCTCCAAACTGAAGAGTATGTTAAAGGATATACAATTGTATTATAGAGTAGAACTTGATTACAAAAAGTTATATTTATATAGTTTTAATGTACTTAATTTTGAGGAAGTACACAACTAACTGTTTAACCAAAATAGGTGAATATCAAAAATTATAAGAAATACTATAAGAATCTAAACTGATAGGGTGTCATACATTTTGTAATAAAAGTGCTTTTAATGCCTACTTAATTATAAAAGGTATGTGCATGTAGTTCAATTCGTATAAACTAGAAGCTTCGCCATGCGGTGATGGCTTAAATCCTGGTTTATATACTCGCAGTAGCATCTTAAAAAGGATGTCGATGAACCGTTTTAAGTATATTAAAAGTATAAACCATAATCAAGTAATTGATCTTCTCTTTATAATATGTATGCTGTGCACACAAATGGGAAAAGTTTAGTGGAAGCCGTTGAGGGAACAATCGGATAATTTTTCCACCTCATTCATTCGCATGTATCGGGAAAGATGGAATGAGATATGAAACGCCTCAAAAATTGCGTACAAATAGATACTCTAAACCTTCCAACTTCCAAGATGAGACGAATATAAGCACATAGGTATACCTAAGTATAAAATAATCAGAAGCTTGCTGCTGCCTTGCTTTAATAGGATAACAACAATCATTGTATCAAAGCTCACATGGTTGTATCTTTGAGTAATGTAAGAAGGGGCGTCAGTCTGACATTTCATAGCCTTGCAGTCAGGTTGTACAATTGACGCTTGCCGCTGTGAGTTTTTTCTGAAGAAATTTAATGTAGCTCTGAAGGTTCTCCAGAGTAGTAAAGTTTTAAGCACTAATAATTATATTTTTGTTATTACTAGCAAAAGGAATTATTTTAGAAGAACACTTCGTATAAGCGCTGTTTAAGGGCACTTGAAGCCACTGAATAACATTCAATGTGATACTCATTTCTTTGTGTTTGATCTTGTGCTTCCAGAGAAGATTCTCATCTCATGGCTCATTCCCGCGAGCAACTCACCATGGATATGACCAAGTCTGAAAACTCAATATTTCAGCAATCCGGTTGTTTTGTAAGCCGATCCAAGGCCTTTGGCCTTCTACTTCTTACAATCCTTCTGGCAATTTTAGTTGGTTTCATTACCTATCAAGCCACCAGCACAAATTGTGATACAATTTTGGCAGATGGTATAGAATCCGACAGTAACAACGTCGAACACGGGGCAATCGAAGAAAAACTTAAAGATGTTCGCCTACCCACAAATGTGCGTCCATTGTACTACAAAGTGGATTTGATTCCGTACGTGGAAGAAGAGAAGAATTTTACAATTGACGGCAAAGTTGCCATTGATATTTTAGTTTTAAAAGATACTGACAGAGTTTCTCTACACATTAAAAACATTACCATTCATGAAGAGTCAGTCAAAGTGGCAGAGAGATTTACCTCCGGTACCGGTAGGGAAGTCTCTATATCGAAACATGATTATGATCATCCCCGGGAATTCTACAACATGTCCCTAAATGAGCAGCTGAAGGAAGGTCAAAAATACAGAATACACATAAGTTTCACGGCAGTACTTGGAGATAACTTGGCCGGCTTCTATCGCAGCTCATATAAAGATCTCCAATCCAATGAAACCAGGTATGGTAATTAACCGAGTAAAAAACCTGATTTGTAAAAGCTTTTTAATTTATGGGAGTCAATAGCGACTTATACCTAGTACTAAAGATGTTTTTATTCTAAGATATGAATTGAATTCCTGGAAATAGCTTTAGTGTTTATGCTTAGTGTACATGCAAAAAGGAATTTATGCCAGCTCACTTTTTCCAAGATTATGATTTAACCCTTCACTTGATATACAAACTCATACTTTTTTTTACAAGGTAAGCTGCCTTAGTTTCAAACTTGCATTGAGAAGTTTTATTATTCAATAAGCATGTTGCAACATGTGGGAATTCACATACTATTATCAAACACATTATTACTCTTGTTTTCCTGCATTTGTATTTTTATACGCAGGATATTAACTTCTTAAGTCTGTGGATTTATCTATTAGATATAAATGCAAAGCTTCGCACTACTATTTCCTCAATGACGAACCCTGGAATCAACTTCATCAGTAGCACATCACCTACTGAAGCACGCTAGTATTGTTATATTTATATAATGAGATCAAAGTAGAAAGAACAGCGAGGTTAATACCGTGGCAATGAATAAACTCGTTAGAGCACCCTTGCCATTATTAATCATTTTGAGTCAAGTGGTTTGCAACCTTTTTTCACCTTTTTCGACCACAAACAAATCATGTCCATGCCATGTAAATAATATTTATAAGCCAAAATTCCACGTAGTTTAACCTTACCTAGTTTTTGAACCTGCTCAATGAATATCTGACATACCCATTGTGCATCTGGGGGAATGCAGTTCCATGTTATAGTTACTTACGTAATACTACATTTTTTGTTTTTATTATTAACTGTATATATCCACACCGAAGGTTATATACACAATGAAATTGAAATGACTTCTGCATAAAATGAAAACAATTATTTTTTATTTCAGATGGCTAGCAGTAACGCAGTTTCAACCAACAGGTATGGGATATCAGTGCATTTTACAAATAACACTTGGAATGTACATTGGAATGCATATCATTACACCTTTTAATGATAGATAAAGCAGTTAATAATCTCATTGACAAGAATAGCATTTAGATAGATACCTTAACATGAATTTAATGATCCATAGCCTTCCCATTTACTCATAAAAACTTATGATTTTCAGACGCCAGAAGAGCGTTCCCTTGCTTTGACGAGCCCGGCTTAAAAGCAGAATTTGAAGTCAGTCTGGCTAGAAAAAAATCAATGACATCAATTTCGAACATGGACATTAATCGTCAGGAACCAGTGTAAGTGACAATGATAGTTAAATAACATATTAAGAGGGGGATTATCCTTGAAATTATATCGTTATCTTAAGATACTTTGGAAGGAGAATAATTGACTGCAATTACAAGAAAATGTCTTGTATAGAAGACAAGTTTACAAGGTATCATATGACCTAGGAGGTCTTGTCCATCTGCCAAACATTGCTATAAATTACGGATTGCCATGAATCGCTTTTGAATTTTATTGGCAAGCAAGAGATTATCTTTTGGGATATTTAAGCAGAAATCAAACTCTGGGCCTAATAAAATACAGATATACTGACAGGTTCAAAGTGGCAAGTTGCGTCAATGGAGAAGCTAAAAAAGATATCCGACTGATTTTCCTTTTGAGTTTCTTCTTTTCAAAAACAGTTTTCTTTCATTTCGTTAAATCGTAAATTTTAAACTTTATGTCAACATTGTCATTTACGATTTGAGGGCAGACAACTTTGTCCCCCAACTATGATAATTCAAAAATAGATAAAAACAACAATCCGCTTTTTTACGTCCAGGCATTGCGCTGGTTGAGCATGCTCTCATCGATTATTAGGTAATAGTTTTTTCAATCAATGGCTAAGATTAGTATTTTTTATGGATTGCCAATCGGAACGATGTACAAGATAATAATAAAGTTTAATGTATAAATAACTTCTACCGCTGATATCTGTTGAATGTCAGTCTTAACTTTCGGAAGGTCTTTAAGATTACACACAACCTACCTACATACAATGTAGTAATAAATACATACACCCTTCCTCCGTATTTGGTAAAGCCTAATAAGACAGGAATACAATACAACATTATCATCTGCTTTCATATGACAATTGCTTTAGTGAGCTGAATAATTTTGCATTATGAACTTTACAATAAGTTTATATAGCATTATTGCGTACACAATTTTCTCTACACTTGATTGCGTATTGTATATGGTAACGAAGGTATATTTTGATGAGTTGTAAGAAAAGGTAATAGTGTATGAAGACCATCTCTGCCTTTCAATCAAACTTACCATCTTACCTCTATAATTAACTTGTTTTAGGGGTTTCACCTATTTTCCGCATCTATCAAATTATATACCTATATTACATACGCACCTACAGTGTGTCGAAAGTTTAAAACTCTGCTGTCAGTTTTAATATTAGAATTGTCTTACTTTGTCAGTTAGACTGGAATAATTATTAACAGGCTGGCAATTTACTATACTCAATTCAGTGACTGCAGTGCATCATTAGTTAGCGATAACAGCAATCGTAAACAATAATTTCATTTTAGCCAACTTTCTAATATAGAGATGTTAAATTCAAACTCACTCGATCTTTTATTGCACATATATCTACATATGTACTATAAAGAATATTAATATTCTTTATATTTCCCTAGTTACAATATTTAATAATATTTAATTCATGATTGTAAC
>JAQGAK010000705.1:0-57362 GCA_034696945.1 Lipothrix lubbocki
TCCATTGCGTACAACAAGCTCTATGGACCCGGCGCGACCTTCACTTTCGGGAATTGGTACAAGATCTACAAAAACGTCGTGGCGGGGGGGGAGTTCCAAGGCCAGAAATTTAAAGTGACGGAGACCATCGTGCCGGGGGCGGGGGAAGTGGAGAGGATTCAGAGGGTCGACATTAAGTGGGGAGCCCCCGCGGATGGCTACGCCCAGGCCAACATCACTTATCCCAAACCTAAGAACGGAGCGCTCCAACCGCCCACGTCCGTTTTTGAGTCTTACCGGCAAGACGGAAGCAAGCAGCGTCTTTGTGGGGGTATTGGTGATAAAGGCCTTGGACCTGATGGGGACATGATTAATATTGTAGGCGATGGCGGGATGATAGTTGAAGAGTACAATAGTAGTTCAAAAACCTCCGCTACGAGTTCCAGTTCATCCCACAAGGAAGAAAAGAAAGTTATATATCCCGATGGTTGGGATAAAATGTCTCAACAAGAGAGGGACGCACTCCAGAAACTCATAGATGCAGCTTGAATGGTTCAACGATACGCCCCATGTTAATAATTATAACTTTATTCCTTGAAGTTTTAAAAACCTGAAAAATCCTAGCTATTAATTTTATTATGTTTCCATTTGCACAACAAACCAAATATTGCCCTAGCTGTTACGTAATTAAAAAAATGTTTTGTATGCAAAAATGAATAAAGCACCATCCTCACCTATTATCACGCTAAATCTCTGTCACGTTTTTAAAATGTCGCGGCATACATAACACAGCAAAATGTCCAATCATATTGTTTTTTCCGTGCAAAGCATGGGCTTAAAGCTAGTATATCAGAATAAAAACCTAATTTAACATTTTAAAAATGTGGCGCCAATGTTATTTGAAATTTTGAATGTCAACGTTGTAACTTGCAGCATAGAAAATCCTCAAAATTATGCCATTGAATAGTAAAACCGATGATGAGAAATCAATGAGCCTGCGCATGTTTATAAGGGCGCGAAAACTGAAAATCATTATTAAATCTACACAAATATACCATGATTATTTACCAAAATCGGTGTAATTGCATTAAATTTTAGTATTGAATAAAATAAAAAAGGAGTTAATTAGATGAAAACAAATACGATTAGATTTTTTAATTAAAAATGAGATGCTTGTTATGGTAAGAGAAGTTATGGTAAGGGCGGCGGCCAGGTTAGGAAGGAATGAAGAGCCATAGAGGGTTAGAAATGTTTGCATTTCCTGCAATATTTTATTAATCATTAATCTCAATATTTAAAATTGTTCTTATATATGTTGAATAATAATAATAATAATATTGTTATTTTTGTCGTAAGTTTTTTCTTTAAAGCGGACATTGAAAAGGAATGCACAAAAAACATAGATTTATATCCATTATAGTAATTAATTGTATATGCTTAATCATAAATATATTATTTATGTCAATGTTGTAGTAATTATAAGTACTTTTTTAGAGGAGTCTCAACAGCACGGCAACCAAAATCCTTTTTAAACACCAGCAAATTAATTAGTAAACATTTCCATTAACAAACTTTGTTTAATTTATAAATTAATTCTAAAAAACCAACACTTTTCCAAGCATTTTCGAGTAAATTAAATTAAATTAAACCAACACTCTTGCTCTTCGTAAAATAACTAATAATAATAAGTAAATAAATTATTAATAATCCACTTATTAGCTGTCCCAAACCAAAAATTACATCAGAAAAATCCTTTTCCTAAAATTTCCTAAAAATAAATTATTTAAAAATTCACAAATGTGAGGAAATTAAATCAGAAAATGTTCAAAGGGGGCAGTTTTTTCTTTTTGTTTCTATTTTGATGATTTTGTTGTGCGCAATAAAAAGTGTCAGCTTATTTTTATTTTTTCCACTATTTCTCATGTGTGAAAATAATTTAATTGTCGTAAAATTCTTTTTGTTTTTTTAAAATAATGTTCTTGTTGGGAAAAGAAAAATGAAAAATTACAGTTGAGAAAATAAATTGAAATGTTAACCATGAAAAATTAAAATTGAAAATCGTGAAAAAAATTGTGGAAAAAAGCGTTTGAATAAATATTTAGACTACAATAATATTAATAATTATGGAATATTTTTTGCTGCTATAATTAATTAATTAAATACGTAAATACTAAATTGTATTTTAAAATTAAGACAAAGAGAATTAATAATTATCCAAGCTGACACATATCAAATGACTAGGTCCAGGTTTCAACATTTCACGTGTGGTTTTTTTACATTATTCGTACGTTTTTCCCTTTCATTATTATTTTTTTCTCAAAAGTCAAAATTCTTCCTGTTGTAATGTATAATAAGAATAATAATATAACTTTTTCTGTAGGAAAAATGTTCTTGTCGTTGTGTTCTGTCTGTTTTTTTCAACAATTTTCTTTTTAAACTTTTTTTCCTTTTTTTTACACATACGAGTTATATTATTGTGATAAATTGTAAATTAATAGTTAACTTATTTTTCTCACGTCTGTCAGTGTTTCTTTGTGTGTCTGTGTGTCTCTCTTGTTTTATTTTTGGTTACGCTTGCTCTAAATTTAAAATTTATGCTCTCAAAATTTTAGACTAAGAAATATATAATTATTTTTTTAAATTTAAATTCAATGCAGGAATTACTTCGGAGGGTCGGCGCAAAATTCCCAATTTTTACGTACGTTTTGCAGCGCAATTCTGTAAAATGTTTTTTGTAAATTGCATTATTTCTCGATTGAAATTTAAAATTTCCCCAAATTTGTCATTTGAATTTTCGCAAATTTGCTTAAATTCTTCACAATTTCCTTCAATCTTCCCAAATTTTCTAAAATTTGTTGCAATTTCTCCAAATTTGTGGAAATATTGCGCAGGCGGGAAATTTAAAAGTTTGCATTGATAACATTGCAAAAATGTGGCGGTTTGAAAATTTGCGCGTGTAAATTTCCTCGTAATTTAATTTCCCGCGTAAATTAAAATAAGGTTGTTGGAAATTTTAATGGGAAATTTGGCGGGCCTCCGAGAGTAATTTTGACGAGATAATAATAATAAATATAATATAATTAATTAATTAATTAATTATACATATTGACTAATATGCTACAAGTACTACGGATAATGCAGCAAAAATCTTTAGAATACATACGTGAGACACTCAAGTTTTATAAATTTTACTACTGGAATCCTTCATTTTCATAACACAGTTTGATAAATTTATCGAGACACGGGAATTCCCTCCGTCGTTTTGCATGTCCGCCACCAAAAATTTAGAGAAATGGAAGGATTTTGGGCAGATATTTTCCAATGCAAAACTCTTCTTCGCAAAATTTGCTGAAATTAACGTCCAAGCGTTATTATTTCATTCCTATCAATCCTTAGAATCCATGTTGTATTATTATTGCAGGCGCAATTTTGCCAAATTTGCCAAATTTTACGGTAATATTTTAGCTTGCCAAATTGTTATCCAAAAATCCGAACAAATTTGAATAACTTTAGTTTGTTCAAAAATTTTGGGGCAGCATTTGTAGTTTTATAAAAAATTTTAGGCTTTGGTTTTGGCAAATTTTTGGCCAAATTGTTGACCAAATTTTAGGTGATACATTTATGATCCAAACTTTTGATGGAAAAATTAGAGTGTTACGATTGCAAGAAATGCAATGGGGGATTTGGATTAAATGCAACAAAAAATTTGCCGGTTGCTTCAGTGGAAGAAAATGGCGGGAGAGGATGGCAAATCTTGGCGAAGAAATGGCGGCGTGCCTCGACAAATAGAGAAAGAGTGTTTCCGATGGGGTGTGACACGGTCTAAAGGACTAGGACAGGAGAATGGAATAATTCCAGAAGCAGGGAATTTTACAAAGTGAAATATATATGTAATATTTTGTTTTAAGGTTTTACAATTGTGTTATATTTATAGTTATTGGAATAGAGAAATACAAGTCATACACATATTAGAATTAGTAAATAGCAAGTTACAGTTAAGAGAAGATGATAAAAGACAATAATAGTAGTTGATCATCATCACACGTACACAACATTGCAGCTATATAAATATAATTATATAAGATTACTCAATTTTAAAGTCATAAGTTCATAGTTAATTATGTAGAGATTATATATTGAATTAATCCATTATTACACATCAGAAGTAATCATTCATCCTACAATTTTAACACTTTCCCCTCTACAGACAACAAGATTCCAAATTCCTTCAAGTGATCAGACGTCATTGTTTTAGGTAGAGAACTCACTGCACTAAACACATTTATAGAGAGATAGAGGTATAGAGATTAAAAATTTAATTAATTAGTAAATATATTGAATTAACTTTAAATTGGAATCCCCCTTCTACATACTTCAACTATTGTGACGCTTCTAGCTTCCCCAAATTTTTCCCGCTCAAATTCTCATTTTTGTCACGCACAATTTTTTACACATTTAGTTTTACGCCTGTAATAATACAATTGAAGAGTACGTACGCCATTTTTTAAATTTTGCGCCAACTTCGTTTTTGATGTTTATGTAAATTGCTCATTATTTGGTGTTAAATTTGGGTCTCATCGTTTAGAGCCAAAATTTGGTGTTAAATTACAGTTAAAATTTTGGCGCCCATTTCTGGTTTAAATTTTTTGTTAAATCACCGTTAAAATTTAGGCGCCCATTTGCCGTTTAAATTTGGTGTTAAAGTATTGCGTAAATTTTGGCGCCAAATTGTCCTTGAAATCTGGTGCTAAATTTCAGCTTTGTGAAAACTTTGTCGCTAAAAATGTGTTACAAAGTTTTTGCGTTTAAAATTGGCGGTAAATTTTTTTGCGGTAAAATTTGAGAGTTTAAAATTCCATGGTAATAAATGTGGTGATTTGGGTAAACTTTGGGTGGTGGGGTAAATTAGGCAAATGTTATCCCCAAATCTTGTTGCCATGGCAACCCGTCGTCACAATACAAGTTGTTGGAATTAATTATAATATAAGTAAAATATGTTTGTAATTATAAGTTAGACTTGACAATTAATTATACACAGCAAAACTAATTAATTAATTAATGTAATTATGGTTAATTTAATTTAATTAATATACAGACTAGTAATAAAGTCCTCCATGCTCATTTCCCCATTGCAATATTCTGACAGAAGCAGTTTCCCACACACAAAATAATTACATAAATTATTTTTCTAACATGGTGGGCCATTTACATGTTTTTGGTGTTACTCTTTTTTAGGTGTTTTTGGAGAAATGACATAGAAATTTTCAAAACCTATCGAGATTAAATGTGTTTTTTTCTCTGTTAGGGGGCAAAACATTTTTGTGTGTGGTTATTTGAAGAAAACTCGAATGCCATTTTGTGGGTTTTTTTCCCTTTCCGTCATTTTTTGTGTTTCCTGTCACGCGGAATAGTTTCACGTTTTGTTTGTTTGTTTATTTGAAAAGTTGTAGAGTAAATATGTAATAATGTTTATCTTTAATCGAGTATACAATTCAAATACAATACACGTGTACAATAATCATTGCATAATAATGACAATAATATTAATAATAGCATTAACTAATGGTAATAATAATAATAGCAATAATAATAATAATTGTTTGTATGAGTCGAAACTTCCAAAATAGTTGTGTGTCAGCATTTTCATCAAAAAACACATTCAATTACCTTTTCACTCTTTTCTTATCAATAAGTATTTTGTTTACATAATAGTAAGGGCCTTAAGTCCGCTAATTCTTCATCCATTTCATTCTCATCAGTTATTTATCTTTTATCAATTACGACAACATGGAAAAGTCAATTTTCATGTAATCAGTTATTCCGTATTTTTTCGCTCATTTTTTGACCTTAGATTTTTATAAACTTCATAATTATTATAATAATACATTAAAGTTTTCATATGATATCGTCTTCGTTTCAAAAAACCTTTATTTTTCTTCGTTACCATATTACACTGATTTCTTTTAATGTCCGAGCAATCCTTTTTCCAACTCGTCAAGTCACTCCCCCCAGATACGTCGAGAGTTTTTTACACAAAATTACCAAAGGAGACATTTTTCCGCATCGGAAATTTTTTTTGAATCAGAAATTAACTTTTTTGCATCGGAAATTAACTTTTGTGCATCGGAAATTTTAACTTTTTTTACATCGTAAGTTAACTTGTTTTGCATCGGAAATTAGCTTCTTTTGCATCGGAAATTAATTCTTTCTGCATCCAATTTTTTTTACATCGGAAACTTATTCATTGTTTAAAATTGTATTTCGTTTTTGATTTCGATGCATCAAACTGTTTCCGATGTGCAGAAATATCTGAAGGATGTCCAATTGAATAAAATGGTGATGATACATCGTAATAAGTTTGAAACTTTTCCGATGCATCGTTACAGAATTTCGTTACATAGTTTTTTGATGCAATTTTTCCTATTTTGACAACATTCCGATGCATCGATACAAAGTTCATATTTACCGATGCAGTGTTTAAAACTCTGACGTTTCCCCGATGCGCTACAATTTCCAAAGGATTTGACTGGTAAATTTTGAATTTTCAAAACTCTCCCGCGTATTAAAATATACTTTGACAAACGGATCCCGGGAGGCGTGAACTTGGTGTTTTTACTATAGAGACGAAAGGATTCCTCGGATTCATTAGGATTGCAGTCAGTCCGTACAAACGGTTTAATTTCAATTTTAACACTGTCTCAATCCGGCCGCATCTTCCACATCGGATCGAAATGAGACGTTAGACCGAGTTTCATGACTTTTTACTTTTCACAGTTTGGTTCCAAACATAAAAATTTTTTCTTTGGCTATTTCCACATTAAATTTGCGAGGCATTGTGTATTTTTATGTGAGCTAAATATGTTCAATATTTTTTGGTCAAAATTACGATTTTTGAGGCCAAAATTGCTTTTTATTACGGGGGCAAATATTTACGTTGGTGGGGGGAACTTTGCAACAAATAAATTATTTTTTAAACGGAATCCTGTCAAAAGAACTAAAACGAATATGGTGAAATTAACCGCAAAATTAATTGTTGAGCCAAAAAACATGGAAAAAATCTAGAAACTCGTCAGTGTGGAGAGGCAAATGAGGGAAAATTGGGTCCATCGTTAGAAGAATTTCAGGTTTTTACAGATTTTTTAGGCAACAATTTTTAAAAACCAGGCTTGATTAAAATTACACGCTCCTTTCGTTTACATGCATTCTCATAAATAACTAATTATTTACTTTTCAGCGAGATTTAAATAGAGAGAGAGAGAGGAAAACATTTCCTAGGCCTCCCAACTGCCCCGGTCAGCATTTCCTTACGATTTCTCGTGGGCCTCGTAATGTCAACAAGCCTCCTCCAATTCAGAGCGCGTCTAAATTGAAAAAAACCTTTTTATTTATTTATTTTTTTCGAAAAAGAATATGAGGCGCCACGAATGGATGTTTTTTTGAAATTATTTTGACAAAGTTTTTGTGTGTGTGTGTAGAGGAGGGGAAATATTGGCGGGAGCAGTTGAGGGGCCGAAATTTGCTATTATTTTCTAAATTTTAAATTTGATAGGATCTCTTATTATAATATAGTTGTGGATAAATATTATTTTTTGGTTACAATAATTATTAAATTATGTTCGTCCTCCACAGTCATACACATTTATCATTTAAATAGTTGCGCGCTAAAATTTAAACGTTTGTTTTTTGCAAATTTAAAACTTTTTAGTCCGTGGAGTGATTCCTATTCAAAGGTTTGTTTTTTCTCTTCTTAAAATTGTCCTATATACTTTAATGGTTTATCTTGACGGCCTTTTTGATTTCCTTCATAACGCTTGTAATATATATTTCTGTTCTGTATTTAATTTTATACACATTTTATCCCTTTACTTTATAGTCATATTAATGATAGTTAAATTTTGTAGGTGAATTGATAGTTTTTTTTAAAATCAGAGTTCCCTTTTAGGTCTGTCAACATTTTCTCAAAATTCCAATTAATTTATTTAATTTTTAATTTTGCTAATTTTATTCAAAATTTTGCCAATATTTGTTTAAAATTTCTTAATATTTTGTCTAATTCAAAATGTTTGAAATTTGGTGTCCAATATTTCGTCTAATATTTTGTCCCAAATTGCTGTCTAAAATTAAAAACTGTCCTATAGCTTCGTATGTTTCACAAATTTGTTGTCTAAGCAAATTTTAGATTAAAATTTTAAAATGTAATTTTCCAAATGTCCGAAATTTGTTTTTGTCTAATGGCTAAAATTGAGAAAAATTTCGTCTAAAGCTAAGGAAAGAATGTCAAACTTTGACGTTAATCATTCTCCTCTGTTGTTTTGTGTTGCACCAGAAAGGCAAACGTTTGATCTCTGGGGTAATAATTTTTCTCTTAATTTTAAATATTTAATCCTCTTATGTAGAATAATATAATTTTTTTTACCTATTAACAAGATATGAATTTTCTCACACATTTTAAAGTTTCCAAATTATTAAATTTTGTTTTGGTTTTGGGCAGAGCGTATTTTTGTAAATTTGTAGGGGAAATAAAATTGTTGTCAAATTTTGTTTTTTTTGAAGTAATGACAAAAATGTTTTGAAATATTATATATTTTTTTTGAAAAAGGAATAATATTGGGTGAGGGGTGGAATTGCCTACAGGAATTTAGGAGGATTTGTTTTCCAAATTGAATGCGGTAGACACAATTTGGATAAACTTTGTCGGCTAAATATTTAAGGGTAAGACATTTATTTGTTTTAGGAGGTAAATTTAGAGATTTATGTTTTAATTATGTAAAAATGTTTGTATAAATATTCACATATTTCTCCTCTTTGGTTATTATTATTATTGTTATTATTACTATTATTAATATTATTATTAATATAATAATTATTATAATTTATATAGTTAAATATATAGGTAATGGTAAGTAAATTATCATATTATAAGTATATAATTAATATTTATCCACTTTTCACTACAACAAATTGTGTTTAAAACTTTCCAAAAATCCTTTTTTTCTCATGTGCTTTACGTTTTCTGAAGTTCGTCTCGGGATTTTCCCGCTCTGTTTCCTTCCTCAAGAATCTCCGCAGCTCGTGTCTCTGCCCTTCAATCCAAAGCAGTCCTAATCGGGCAACATTCACAATCACGGAGTAACTCCGGGCAAATTAAAATTTATCAAATTTTTTGCGAAAACTATTTGGCCAACAATTTTTGTTTCAAATTACCGCTCAATTTCGGCCAACCACTCTCGGTTCTATAGGGGCAAAAATTTTGCGAACAAAATTTTTTATTCTTATCAATTTTATTTTCATAAACAATTTGTGCCAAATGGGACAATATTTCCATTTAATTTTTTGTACATAAATTGCAAATTTTCCTTGCAAAATTTATCAATTCTTTCAATAAATTGTCAGTTTGTTCACAATTTTATCAAATATTTGCCAAATTTTAGTTGAATTTTATCAAATTTTAGATAAATTTCATCAAATTTTAGTCCAATTTCATCAAATTTTAGCCTATTTGTTTAAAAATTTGGCAAAAAATTTGGACACTCAATTTGGCTACCAAATGTCAAGAAAATTTTGACGACCAAATTTTGGCTAAAAAGCCAAATGGTTTTCATTCCAAATTTAGTGTAAAATTCTGCTGAAACGGCACGGGGAAAAAGGTTAAGAACATTGGGCGTATAATAAAATATTCACAGCACCATTTAGGTTTAAAAAAAAATTATCCTGCAAATTTGTTGCGCGTATCGTTGAAAAAACTGGGGATGGTCATAAATAAATGAAAATTTGGAATGCAATAAGTGTTTGGGGAGACGACGAGTTTTTGCCTATAAAAGAATTGTTGGGCTACGAGCTGAAGAGATTCTGTTTGCTTGCTCTTACATTATGTAATTATTTATAAAATTGCAGGATTTTCCTATATGTATAAGCCAAAAGAAATTTTTGACTGTGATCGTCGCGAGAGATTTGGGAAACAGAGATGAAAAATTGCGGACTGACTCGTACTTTTATTTCTTTTCGCGCGAGAGAGAAGTTTATAGAAGAAACTAATTTGGTAAAGAATGAGTTGGGAATGAGTTTGATGATAACAATGCTGTTTTCCTTTAAGATCATCGCTGGATATAATAATTGTATACACACACACGTATATATATACTTCCTATATATATATATTTATATATTGGTATTCCTATATTCTTCTTGTGTTTGTTATACATATATATCATATATATTTATATATGCAAATAGTTCAGGTTGTTGAAATTTCCTTGGGATTGTGACGAACTCTGCTGCGTTCTGTAGTTAACACACGTTATATATGTATATATACATGTACACATATATATATAATTATATCCGTAAAATTTAAATAGATTTGAAACTGCATTCTTCCTACTATAGTAGATTATTTAAATATATAGCAATATATATATTTTTACCTTGAGTCTTCAAACAACTTTTAAGAGTTTTCATGTCATCAAAAACAGCAAAACCTTTTGGTTGCTTTTGAAAAAAGAAAAACCTTTTTTCCCCTCTGCCTATACAGTTTTTCCATATGCATAAAAGCAACAACACATTTATATGGAATATATATTTTATATTTTTTTCTTCTCCCTCTTCTTAAATATTCTCTTCCTCTTTTTTCGACTTCTTTTCCCTTTAATATCCCAAAAGTCATTTTTTCACTAAAAATTTGGGTGATGTTCATTTTATGGTGATGGTGGTGTTTATTTTAAATTTTTTTGTGTTATTTTGTGTGTGTATGATTTTTTCGGGTGGTGGTTGTTTAGATGGTGAAGAGAGGGAATATTTATGCTGTTTTTGTCTTGTTGGTCTTGAAGGAAACTTGAAGAACTCTGTTGCCCAAGGTGTAGCCGTTAAGTGACTGGATGGCTACGACGGCCTCATCGTAGTTGGTCATTGTGACGAAGCCGAAGCCTTTGCATTTGTTCGTCTGAAGGTCCCGGATGACCTTCACGCTCTGCACCGCACCGAATGGACCGAACAGCTGCCACAGCACGTTCTCCTCCGTCTCGGGTGCCAGGTTATACACGAAAATGCACCAACCCGCTCCGTTCATTGCGTTCCCCGGAATGACTGTGTTTGCCAGCAGATCACCTGCCAATGGAGAGTACCTACAAGCACCAAAACAGACACACGTTTAGTCCCTTCCCGCCATTTCCCCCGCAAAAATACTCTCTCGTTTTCAACTTATTTCCTACCACTTTTTTAAATTACCACATCACCACACAAGTATTTGTTATTTTTGCAATCCCTTCTTCTTGTATATTTCTTTTTTATTTCCCGGCTACAAATTTGCACATTTTTCAAATTTTTATTAAATTCCGTCATTTTCAATTTTGGACAATATTATTGGCAAATTGGCATTTTTGTTTGAAAATCAACCATTTTTGTTAACAATTTTATTGGAAAACTAGTAGTTTGCAATTTTGCAATCATGCAAAAATTTTGCATGAAAATTTGTGGTTTTGGTTTCAAAATCAGTCATTTTATTAGAAAATTCTTCTAAATCTTTGTATGAAAATTTACAAATTTCGTTTGAAAATCAGCCATTTTTACTAGAAAATTAATTTAAAATTGCGTTGAAAAATTACCAATTTTTGTTTTATTTTTTTTGACAATTACCAATTTTCAAAAAAAATACCAAAGTATTATGAAAATTTCCAACTTTGTTTGAAAATTGACAATTGTTTTTGAAAATTACAAATTTTTGTTTAAAAATCGCCAATTTGGGATTGAAATTGGGCAATTTTTGGAAATGAATTTGGATTTTTTGTTTAAAATTTAGTTTGCAATTTAATTTATATTTGAAAATGTGCAAATTTGTAATACGTTGTAAATTCAGGGATTCTTAGACCTTTGTGAATTGATAGATAATAATTTTGCAAATAAAAATTCTGCGAATATCGGAATGAAGAAACTGATTATTTAATTAAGGATAATTCTCCCTCATGATTGTTTTTGCTAATTGTTGAATAATAATAATAATAAGCGGAAAGAATGAGGGAAATATATTTGAGAAGCGGAAAGTCTGAAAAGTCGGAAGTGATGAATAAAAATAAAACTGAATAATTTGAAAGTGAGAGAGAGAGCAACGGTAAAATATGGAAGCTGACGATAAAATCATGAGAAGAGAAATAATTATTTACTAAATAACTAAAAGTCAGAAACTCGGTCGAAAAGTCAATAAAAAAAGACATTGCCTGGCATGGCGGGGAGAATCAAAAATTATAAAATGATTCAATGTCAATAATCATAATTGATAATATGGTGGAAACGATGGAGAACTTGTGAATTCGCCCAAGATTTTCTGGAGACTCCTCTCCAATTTTGACTCCAAATTTTCCTAACAGCTTTCATTCTTTTCCCTCCACGTACACTTTCCTCCAATATTCTCAATTTCATCCGCTTTCCCCTCCATAGCCCCGCTTTTCCTTTCCAAGGGACAATTTCCTAACTTTATTTTTCTATTATCCCAATTTTTTCGGAAGGGTAACGGGTTCAAAATCCAAAAATAATCGGAGACAAAATCAGAGAAAATGGGGAGACGAACTAAATTTTCATTTTAGTAACTAAAATTGTTAACCTTTTAGAAAAATTCAGAAGGGAAATTGTTTAGGACAAATCATAATTGTTCAGGATGTAAAAGTAACAAAATTTGGAAAAAATATTAAAAATTTGATACAAATTTAAAAATAAATATTACAAATTAAATATTTCAAGCGTTATTGTATTTTAAATTCCAAATTTATAAAATCCCCAACATTTAAAAATTCCCAGAATTATAAAAAATCTAAAATCTTAAAAAATCCAAAAAATCTTAGAATTTTAAAAATTCCTGGAATTCCAAAAAATCTTGAAAATTTAAAAATTCCCGGAATTCCAAAAAATCTTGAAAATTTAAAAATTCCCGGAATTCCAAAAAATCTTAAAAATTTCAAAATTCCCGGAATTCCAAAAAATCTTGAAAATTTAAAAATTCCCGAATTCTAAAAAATCTTAAAAATTTCAAAATTCCTGGAATTCCAAAAAATTTTGAAATTTTAATCATTTCAAAAATCAAAATCCAAAAAGTCCCAAAATTGAAAGAACTAAAAAATTTAACCCACCAAAGCAAAAACGTGAAAAAACGCTAAAAATAAATACAAATAAATCGGAGAATAAAATGGATACCCTGAAAAAACATAAAAACACACAAAAATGGAGTGATTAGTAAATGACAAAATAAACAAAAAATAATGAAAAAATGAGGAGAATTGAGGGACCAACTGCACAAATAATATTAGTTGTGTTATACTGAAAAAAGTAAAAATCAGAACAGAAAAAAGATTGGATACTGACCTCTGCAACCCTTTGTTTATGGCCAGCATGGCCTTGCCAGTGCTAAAAATCAAACAGAGAGAAAAGCAAGGTAAGAAACAAAATTAACAGATACATTTTTTTCACAAGTTTTTTTTTAAAAACACAGAATAACAAACAAAATAAAATCCTTTCCATTCTCCACCAATTTTTTTTATAGCAAGGGACGACTTGATGGGCTTAAAAGCCCGCCTAACTTTTCTATTTCCCGCCAAAAGTTTGTTTTATTTATAATCTTATTTTAAAATTATTTTTATTTAATTATTTTTTATCATTAATTTAATTCTTTAAAATAATAATTGTTCAAAATTACAACTATTTCCAAGAAAAAATGTCGCAGATAAAAATAAAAATCCAAAGAAATATTTTTAATAATTGAAAATTTAAAGGAAATAATAGCAAAATATTTAATTTTGAGAAAAACTTGTCAATGAAATTAAAAATTGTTGTTCCCGCTATAAATCCGTCAACCAAAATTTTAAGGAGAATGTTCAAAATATACGAATTTACCAAAGATACAGAGATTTTTTCAATCTGTTCTAAAAAATAATAATAAAGCAACAATAAGTACAAATGATGGCACCAAATTAAAGCAACAGAAGAACTAAATTAATTCTATTTTGTAAAAAAAAACTCCCCAGGAAATGAAAAATACATAAATTTTACATTTTTTTGTACAAAAATCATACAACAATAATAATAGTAGAAATTATGTCTACAAATTTGAAATTTCTTGGACGAAGCAAGGAAATCTGTGCGGAAGTGCTGTACACCATTTTCGGCTTTCTCTCTCCGTTACATTTAATTCGGCGCGAATTCCTTCGCTTACAAATTTTCCCAGTCTTGTACTTTCTACATAGGCACACCATTTTTCTGAAAAAATTTTCCCGCAAGAAATCCTTGGAATTTACATTTCTTCAGTGAGGAAACCTGGCAGCGTTGTTGGTTCACAGCAGCGCAGTATTTATCAATATCAAGACGACCGTCCTAGGAGTTTTTTTTAAATTTACGCGCCTTGCAGGGATTTGAATATTTACCGCTGAGCTAATTTACCATTTTATTTCAAAGTTTTAATTTATTTTGTAATAAGTTTTGAACAAATTTCAGTATTTTTATTGAAAACTATTTGAATTTTGTGGGAATTACAAAGCGCGGGAAATTTATTTGAATATTTACGGGAATTAAAAGCGCGGGAAATTTATTTGAATATTTACGGGAATTAATAGCGCGGGAATTTTTTTTGAATATTTAAAGTAATTAAAAGCGCGGGAAATTTATTTGAATATTTACGGGAATTAATAGCGCGGGAAATTATTTAAATATTTACGGGAATAAAAATGCGCGGGAAAATTAAATTGAATGCAAAATGCATGGAAACTGGACAAAGACCATGGAAAACCATTGAAAACCTTTTCGTGTAGACAGAATTCCTGGGGACAGAATTTCTTTGAAAAATCCTGGAAAGGACCAATAAGAAGTCATGGTTGTAAAAACAATAAAAAGTAAAAACCCAGGAAAAAAAGAAAACCATGGAATTGTTGGCGAAGAATTTGAGAGTGAGGCTGCGGGGAAATTGTGAAGAGACTTGGAAAAAGTTTGGCGTGGTTGGGCTGAAGATTTGGGAGAGTGAAAATCAATACAAAGTTTCTATTTACTTTTGTGTTTTCAAGAGGGAGGAGAGAGCAACTTGACATTTCCACAGAAACAAAAGTTGAGCTACTAGAAATCCTTGGTTTTTTTATTCTTCTGTATACTTCAAAACTTTCCGCTTCTCTCTCGCATGCCTTTCGCTCCGGAAGAATCCGTGAAATGCACTTTTCCCAAATCCCCTCAATGTCAACTCCCCGCCAATTTAAAAAAAATACTCGCGCCCCTTTAATTCCCAACTTTTTTTTCGGAGCAATCAACTTCTCCATTCTCCCCCTTTCCCACCAAAAAATTCTTCCTCTTTTCTGTAACAAGTCAGGGAGGAGGGAAAACCCGGGAGTCAATAAAATCGACTGGAAATTATTTCGTGGGACCGGCAAAGCACGCCCGTAGAAAATCAATTCCCTGCTCAGAACAAATCGGGGAGAAACACGGCGAGGCAATATAAAAACCGAACCGGGTATAGGGAAAATTCTGGGGAAAAATCCGGGTAGAAGGGAAAATCTACCCGAGGAAGGATACCTTGTCCGGGTAAAATATCAATATGAGACAGGAAAAAACGCGGGTAGGAAAATAAATCCGAGAAAGGGAAATTCGAGAGGAGCGACCGGGGGAGAGAAAATATCGGAGAAAGGGAAAATAACGTAGAAAGGGAAAAGTATCGGAGAAAGGGGAAAATATCGGAGAAAAGGAAAAATATGGAAAAAAGAGAAAGGGCGAAATACGGAAGAAAAGAAAAAATACGTAGGAAAAAAAGAAAATAGCTGGAATGAAACAATTTCGGGAGGACGCAAATGAGGGAAAATGGGGAAAGAATGTGAAAAAATCCTTTCTTTTTCTTGCAAGAGTCCCATGGTTTTTATATGGAAACATTTTTCTCCGGATTTTTTTTTCACGGTGAAGACCCGGGACTGCCAGGGGGTCCCCGTTACCGGGCACGTGCATTCCATCAAAAACAAACCTTTGCATTTTTTACATTTAATTTGACTAATGCATTCGTACGAGAATTGATTTTTCCCACCACAAAAGATCAGTGATCAGGAATCGCAAGGCCAAATTCTCGCGGGATGCAAAAACTAAGGAAACTTTTGGTTAGCAAACAATTGGGATAATAAATGGGACGGATAGAATCAAAAATCGATATCCCGGGATATTCTGAGAGTTTAAATCGATAAACAATTTCAAACTAATTTCCATAATAATTTTATACCAATTTTACATTAATTTTGCATTTAAATGAATGCGCCAATTTTAAATTAATTTCACATTTAAATTCACGTCCATTTTCAAATAATCTGGAATTTAAATTCCTGCCCATTTAAAAATAATTTTGAATTTAAATTAATGTAAATTATAAAATAATTCCAATTAATTACATTTGATTTGAAATTGATTTAAGAATAAATACAAGTTCAAAACTGACCATGCTATCGGTCTTTGAGTGGGAAATATGCAAGGATGTCTGGGCCGCAAAATTTTAAAGTAATTTATTTTTAGTAGGGAAAACTTACACATCTTTTGATTAAAGAAATGTAAAAAATGGATATTTTTCTATATGAACTATGGTAAATGGGCTGGGGAAAAGGTAAAATGGATTTAACAAGATTGATATCGGGGGAACGTGAGACGGGTATTAGAATGGGGGCAGAGTGAGAAAAAGGGAAGAAAAAGAGTCGAGGAGGGAGACTGGGATAGGGAAAATGGTATGATTGAAGGTAGAAGGAAAAGTTGAAATAATGATTGGTTGGGTGCTGTGACAAGTTAAAAGGTGGGTAATTCTGGAGGATAAATATTTGCGGGAGCCTGGCACTGACTGTTGTCTGGCCTTGTAGTAGTAAGTATTGATTATTGACTTGACACTTGCTCTTCCTCCGGCCGTCCGTCTCCCTCGACTCATTCATCCCTGTCGTCGGAGCCTCTTCGCAGTCAAGCGCCCCAAAATTTATTGCAACAACACACACTCTTCCCAAAAAAATATCAAATCCCAATCCTCCATTCTCCTTCCCAATTACCCCTAACCATATTCGCCGTGCTCTACGCCAGGCGAGGCTCAAACCCGCTCTTTTTAAACTAACGAGAAGTAGGGCCGTTCACTTCAATCTCTCTTCATTTTCAGTTATTTTTATTGATTTTATCCGAATCGAACCTCACATTCTCCCCTCTTTAAGAAGAGCAGTCGTCCTCAGATATTTCTCTTATTTAAACAGTTCTCACAGTGCCCCCTGTAACGAAACAACTAATTCTCACGTTCCCCATAAAAATTTGTTTCTTTTTAAAAATTGACTCTAGCCCATTTAAAAATGAAAATAGTCCTTACACCTCCCCTGTAAGAATAGAGATGGGCCCGAAATTTTTTATGAAATTTAAATTAATATTGACACTGACCAATAATTTGTAATAAAAGTTTAAATAAAAATCCCACCTAACACCTCCCCCTCAAAAAGAGAATGGGCCCGAAATTTGTTTTGAATTCTTTGAATATTAATTACCCATTTGATCATTCTCCTTCGATCTTTAAATGACGGAAATGAGTGAACGCCCCCCCCTTATTAGTGGTGAAGCAGTTACAAGGGAAAGCGATTGGTGGAATGTTTGGGATTTGAAACTGTTGTAATTCTGTGTAAGCAATTGGCTCAATTCAATTTCACAGTTGTCGTTCGGCCTTTATGTGGGCTTCTGCCTCGCTCTCTCGACAATTACCATAGAGTTTCAGGGACAAGGGGTTGTCAATTTCCCCGAGCATTGTTATAATCTCTGCTGCAGAATCTGTATGCAGGCTCCCGTGTCTATTCTTCCAAAGTTTCCTTTCCTTTTAATTTCACTCTGCCAACTCCTTTCCTTTTGTTCCTTTCCCCGAAATCCCGAGCTTCCCAAGGCTCTTTCTCCAATTTATTCCCTTTCTCTCTCCGCTTCTCGCCAAAGCCACCGGACTCATTGAATTTCTATTGCCTTCGCCGTCCACCCCCAGCAAATCAACCCATTCCTACGTTTTGTTTTATCGAGTCCAGGAATTTATAGAAGCTCTAATGCATGCTGGTCGCCCTCATTTGCAAGTCCAAGGACTTGTCTAAATCGGGAGAAGCTCCAAATAAATGCTTATTGCTTCGTCGAAATTCTTCGGGGCGAGCACCAAATTCTTATTTTGTCAAGTGGAAATTCGGAGCTTTTCCCAACTCCCAATTCTCATCTTCTCCAAAGTGGAAATTCTTAGTTTTTCTAAACTCAAAGTTCTTATTTGGTTGGTGAAGTGGGAATTCCTACAGTTTCGTCAAGTGGGAATTCTTATTATTTTCCTGCAAAAGGGAATTGTTAGTTTTGGGAAGGGAAAAATGTTTGTTTTGGGTAGACAGGCAGAAATGGTGGAAATGGTGGAAATGGGGGAAATGGTGGAAATGGACGAGGGTGAGGGTCCTGAAGGGAAAATTGCCTGGGTAACTCTGCAGTCTCTCCGGACAAGCGCCTCTTGCGGCTCATAAAACTGCCTCGCTCAACGATCCTCTATATCTTTTCCCGCTCATTCAATCAGTCGTAAAATCTATTTAGGCGAGTTTGGTCAGCGTGTGGGCATTTTGGGTAATTGGATTAATGGTTCAACAGGTAATTTATTCCGGCTCCAATTCCATCATTTCCCGCACTACGTTCTGCCTTTGTCTCTTTTAAGGCTTCTTCTTGTCACTTTTTATCTTTTTATACATATGTTTATAAGGTTATTAGTAAATCCAAGTTTCACGGTAAATTTAAATTCCACGTTAAATCCAAGTTTCACGTTGAATCCAATTCTTACCGTAAGTCTGCATTTTACGTTAAATCCAAATTTTACGTTAAATCTAAATTTACTGTAAACCTTAACTTGACAATTAATTCAAATTTTACCGTAAGTCTAAATTTCACGTTAAATCCAAATTTTACATTGAATCCAATTCTTACTATAAACCTTAATTTGACAATTAACTCAAATTGTAGCGTAAGTCTAAAATTGTTTACACTAAATCCAAATTTAGCCCGTAAATCTATAAACTTAGCCGTAAATCTAAAATTTACTGTAAACCCAAGTATTGTGGTAAGCGTAAATTCCAGTTAAATCTAGGTTTGACGGTAAATTTAAAATGCACGTTAAATCTAAATTTGACGGTAAATATAATGCTATACCTAGTGTAAGTATATACATCTACATACATAGTTGATACAAATTTTCCTGCACAGAATTTGACAGCGTAAAAACGGTTAATATACCAACTTTGGGTGATAATTCATAGTTTTACGGTAAATCTACAGGTATCACAGTGTATTTAATTGTCAATATATAGTAAGTATACTTATATAGTAAATGTAATATGCATTAATGGGCGGTAGCTCCAGGTTTGACGGTAAATTCAAACCAAATATGAAGAGAGATTTTTTGACGGTAAGTTTGACGGTAATGTGATTGGTCGTGGTTTGACGGTAAAGAACGGTGCGCTCTGTGTGGCCAGCCAGGTTTCTCTCTCTGTAGCAGCAGCGGCATGGATTTTCTTGAGTTGTGCCCAGGGCTTTGCCGGTATTTTTTGATTTTTTTCCGCGCGCTCTTTATCATTTTGCCGGAGTTTACCTTTGCCGGAGAGTACAAGCGAGTTTTGTTTTTACGTACAAGTCGGAGTTTAGAGCGCTGGTGCCGCATGGTGCCGAATGAAATTCATTCGAATTTACGCAGTCAGCGCTTATTCCTTGCCGCCAGTAGAAGAAAACTGAAAAATCCAAAGTCCTTCTCAGGCTTACTTGGTGGAGTTGCATTGGAAGATTTCCTTGCTTGAAAACCAAAAAATGAGAACCAAAATTTAAAATTTGTTTTGTCATTTTTTTGGGAATATAATATAAAATTGATTTGTTCACACCAAACTGATATTGACAGAAAGGATTTAGGCCTGGGGGAAGGGGAAAAGTTTTTTGAGTGTGCGGGGGATAATGACGAGGAAGGATGGGAAAAAATATGGTGGAGAGGGAAAAAAGAGTTTTTTGTGGAATCAAGCGAAGCATTTGAAGCGAAGCGTGTGTAGCGATTAGCGTGAGTTTACAGGAGTCACTATTTATAGTTTTTGATAATAATGGAGAGAAGTCCGGGACAAAAAGAGAGAGAAAGAGAGGGAGAGAGAGAGCGGGACACATGTCAACTGTCGACATGTCAGTCATCCACTCCGACGACAGTTCATGGGAGAATGCAGAAGGACATTCCTAATTTTCCCTTGTCCTCACTCACGTTTAGCGACACTTTTACAAAACAAACACTCTGTAGATTTACTACCTCCTCGCAAACAAAAAAACAAGGAACAACACGCAAAAAATTACAAATCCACACATTACTCTCCATGTCTTTTTCTTAATACATTTCCATTCTTCCCTTCCCAAACTTTGTTTTTTATGTATTTTTTTTACATTTATTTCCCTTTCCAGCGTTTTTTAATACATATTAATTTCCTCTGCAATGTTTTTATTACAATTTGTTTCTTTTTCCAGTCATTTTTATTAAAATTTGTTTCTTTTCCATTAAAATTTTCTTCTTCCAAGATTTTTATTAAAATTGTTTTTTTCAGTGATTTCTAATACATTTTTTTCATTTTCCCGTCATTCATTTTTCTTTTTTTATTCGCACACTATTTTTTTGAATTCCTTGGAGAAATTACAATTTTACCGCGAAATTATATGGCGGCAAAAATTTAGTAAAGATTTTTAAAAAAGAATTGCACGAATAATATAGAGAGAATCATAGAAAACTGAGGACAAATCAGGGAAAACTACGAATTTTTTCTGCAGGGAAAACAGAAAATTCGAAGAAAATTAATAAAAATATTAAAATCCCATGATGAAATTGTAAAATATTAAGATGAATTTACTTTGAATTAACTAAATAAAAGCAAATATTATTTTTTTTAAATATTTTAAATAGAAACAAGGGAATAAAAGAGAAATCGGGAAAATAGGGTAAATTTAAAAATAACAAATGTGGAAAAATTTAATTATTTTTAGAGAATGGGAAGAAAATTTAGAAAAATGTAGTGATTGGGTGAGATTTGGGTGGGGTGAATTTTGAGGTTTGGGATGATTTTGGGGGGGTGGGTGGGGTGAGTGGGTGGGGTGGGGCGGGGGTGAGAAGCGAAAGCGGCAGTTCTAGATTTTACTGAGATGAGCTGCTGCAGGAGCTCACCTGGAAAGTGGAGAAAGGGGTATGTACCGCAGTCGGCCTGTGGCATGATGAATCGGTCCACCGAAGCGCCGCGCTGCTGCTGCCGCCTGTGGCGCTGCCAGGTAAGCCGCCAACGGTGGAAGTGCCTTTGTATTGTTGCTCGGATTGTTGGCAAACTTCACGGTCACTGGCTCCGTCGAGCCCTTTGGAATGGTTCCGTTGAGTTCTTGGATGGCGCGCTCTGCCTCCACGCGCTGGTCGAATCGAATGAATCCGACTCCTTTTGACAGGCCTGAACAACACAAAATCAGTTATTTTCACCATTTTATCATTTTTTTATTTTAACCATTTTCTATTTTAACCATTTTCAATTTAAAATATTTCAAATTAAAATCATTATACAGATTTTTTTTTTTAAATTTTTTGAAAATAATTTTGAAGAAATAATTTTAAAAAAATATTTTTAATTAAAAATAATATCCTAAACCCGTTTTAATCTCTCAATTTTAAACCCGCAATTCATATTCCAAAAGTTGCGCCATAATTTTGGGAAAATTAAAGGGGATTTCTTGTGAAATATGCAAAAGACTTTCCCTGCTATGGACGAAGGACTTTGGGAATGAAATCCGCCCACCCAGAATTTAATCTCCGGCGGGAATTAAAAAATGCGCGCATGCACAAAGTTGAGACTTGTTGGGACTAATTGAGCACCTGGCGACGTGGAAGACAGATTTGTGATTAATTCGGTGGTTGTCCCCTGGCGAGATGTTTTGAGGGAAAGTTGTGGGGAGAGTTTGGGAAAAATGGAGGAGCAGCTGGTTGGTTGGTGCGGTTTCTCCGTGTAATTTCCGCGGTGGGAGATTAGCATGGGAATGAGCGTGTGTGGCGTTCGGTTTCGGGGAAGACTCTCCCGTCTCTGTCAGTTGACAAGCCCTTGTCTCCAACTTTCTGACCAAAACACCGCGCGTCATCACAAATTACTAATCTTACTTTCCCCTTACAACTTTTACTACAACTCATACAACCTCCGGCCCCGTCACTTCTTCTCACACCAACGCCATCTTTCCTTCTTTCACTTGGCAAATGCAACAATTTCCTTTACCTTTTCTTTTAAATTCTATTTCATCCCTTCAAACTCCTCAATCTTTCTTTTCCAATGCAACAAACTTTATTTTTCTAAACAAAAAGCTTTAAATTTTTATAAAAAAAAATACTATAAATTTTCAGACAAAAAATCTTTAAATTTTTAGACAAAAAATTTTAAATTTTCATAAAAAAATCCTTCATTTTTAGAAAAAAATTCTGGTGAGACAAAATAATTCTAGAATTTTAGAAAAAAACATTCTCCCCCAAATGGTTAATTGGACAAGGGAAATTGCGGCTCCCCACGAGGAGAAAGCTGGGAGGAAATATAAAATTCTGGGAGAAATGGCCTGGGTGTAAGGGAAAAAAAGAGAAAGCGAGGTTTTTTGTTTTTGGACGAGAAAGAAGAAGAAGAAGGATTGGTAATTGGTAAAAAGCGTAAGGATGAAATTGGGATTAAGTGCGGTTGGTTGGACTGAGGGATGAATTTGGGAGACTTGTTGACAAATCATGAGATTAGGTTAATTTGATAGTTGATGGAGAGAGAGAGAGGGAGAGAGAGAGAAAGGAGAAAGAGGGAAGGGAAGAGTAGAAAGGGAAAGGAGAGAGGAGATGAGGAGAATAGTTGTTGTGTGCCGCAGGTGAGTCTGTCTCCCTTTCCATCTTCCCTTGTCTCTTCTCTCATCTTGCCATCTGCTTTATTGAATTTCCCGGGTGGACTGATGAGCATTACTCTCCCGAACTCATAAAGCCCGCTCTCTCGTCTCAATTATGTAAGCACTCCGGAATGAGTCTCCTTAACAATTTCTCACAATTCCTCCCCGTCCGGATAAACATCTCCCATCTTGGCTTACGGCAGGAATTCCCCATATGAGCTCACCCGACATTTATTCCTATTATCAGCTTAAGGGGAGAGAGATCTTTCCCAGGGAAGCTTACGGCACAGCAGATTTATTCCTCCAAACTCATTCCCAATTTTCCACGTCCAGCTTAAAAATTCACGGGGAATTCAGGGTTTCTCCTAAGAGAATTTTAGTTTCGAGGATTTTTAGTTTGGAAAATTTCTCGTTTGGAGGATTTTTCGTGAGGAGAATTTCTCGTTTGGAGGATTTTTAGTTTGGAGGATTTTTCGTGAGGAGAATTTCTCGTTTGGAGGATTTTTAGTTGGAGGTTTTCTAGTTTTGTAAATGTGCTCATGGGAGAATTTGTGATGTGGAAACTATAGTGGGGAGAGGGTTGGCGGTGTTGAGAGCGCTTGAAAATTGGAGTGTGGACAACAGATGAGGAGACAAAAAACCATTGACACACGAAGGCTCTTGACTTTGCTGAGCCTCCACCACGCCACTCTGACTCAAGTGCAGCGACTACAAGAGTTGCTTTTTTCTCCTTCCCCACTCACTTCCCCACTTCTCCACTTCTCCTTCCACTCCAAAGTCCGAGTTATTACAGTTAATTAATTATTCACTTATTATTTCCAACCTCCACGGCAGGGAAACTCCACCAACCTCAAGGAAAAACCTTCCTCTTCCACAAATTCCATTTCTCTTCCACCATTTTTAATCCCAGCCTTCCCCTTTTTTATTCCATCTTCCATACACCCAACGACTCCTGCTATTCCAATTATTCTGCTGGGTGACAACCAAAATGGCGACTTGAGTAAAATTTTAAAAACGAACAATATTTTAAGACTTTTATAGAGAAAATTTAAAAAATAGCTTGAAATTTTCAAAAAAATTTGAAATTTCTAAATCAAATTTTTAAAATTTTTGGAAAAAATTCTTAAAAATTCCGGAAAATGTAGATACAATTACGGAGAAAGTAGGCGAAAAATCCGGAGAAAACACACACATTTTGGAGAAAGTAGATGAAAATTCAGGAGACAGGAGAAAAAATATTCGGAGAAAGTAGACAAAACCCAGAGAAATTAGATGAAATTTTTTTAAAAATTGTCCGAATATATCAAAAAAATTGAAATTTTATAAGAAATTGTCCGAAATTATGCGGAATTTGTTTGTAGTGAAAACTGTTTGCATTGCTGGAGAAAGTTTTTTTCCAAAATTTTGAAGAAAATTGGCAAAAATAAGAAATAGTTTGTGGAACAAATGCCACGGTAAATTTTGCCTTGTGGTAAAAATAAAATACAAAGTAGCTATAGAGGTTGATGAAAATGAGGAGAGAAAGGGAGAAAGTGAGAAGAAACCGCAAATTGGATTGTGAATGTGATCCTGCGAAGCGTCCCTAACCCCTTAACCTTTGTATTCAAAGCATGTGAGTCTCTTTTGAAATTGGCGCTCTCCCTTGTCAGCACTCTTTCTCTCTCTTTCTCTCCGCTTTCCCCTCAATTGTCTCCTTGGCTTTCTCTCCTTTCCCCGTCTCTTCTTCCTTATGTACATTTCCCGGGATTTCCCTCATGTGCTTTTTTCTCCCTTTGCGTTGACTTTGTGAGCGGCGGAAGGATTATTCCTTTGTCTCGTTTGAGAAGAGAGCGGGGGGAGGGAAAGTAAATAGAAAAAAGGGGATTAGTTAGAGAAAGGAAAAGTTTTTTGGTCTCGGAAAAGTGGTTGTTTCCTTTATGAAGGAGAGACGGCGAGGGCTGGAGACGCGGTGCATTCTAATGCCGAAGCCTCGATTTCTCATGTTTCGCGCTCTCCTCCGGCAAATCCTTTTTTGTTCAACACACCTCAATTATTTCCCCAGGAAATCCCGGCGTAAGCACGAGAGTTTATTCATGAGAATGTGTCCCCACACAGCCATTTTGTCTCCTTTAACCCTGCAATCATGACTTTGTCGATTCACAAATGGCACAGATTCCATATCCCGCCCGAGCATAAAGATATCGGGACGAGCTTTAAAATGGATGAAAATGCTCTTGGAAGCGGTGGGACGAGGGGTAATGGCTTCCAAAATCTCCAAAAACAAAAAACCAAATCCCCGACAAAATCCCAAAAAGATCTCCTCCTTATAACCATTTTTCCCTTTCATCGGCTAGGACACCAGCTCATAACCAAACTCCATGCCAATTATACCATTTACTAACTTTCTCTGCTTTCACTATTTTTTACAAAAATATTTTTATTTTAAATATAAATTATTCTCATATTTATTTAAATTTAAAAAAAGCGCGAATTTTCACAAAATCGAGATTATTTAAAACATCCAGAATTTTCTAACTGAATTTTTAAAAAATTCAGAATTAAAAAAAATACGGAATTTTGAAAAAATCCAGAATTTTTAGAAAATTCAGAATTTTCAAAAAATCTGCTATTTTCAAAAACTGGAATTTAAAACAAATCCATAAAAAATAAAATTTTTTAAAAATCTAAAAAATACTAAAATTTGCAAAATTAAGAATTTTCAAAACAAATTTCCAAATTTTTTGTGAAATCAATAAAAATTAAAAATTCTTTTAAATTTTGCCATTAAAAAATTACATTTTATAATACATTTTTATGAATATAATTCAAAACAGCGGGAAATTCTAGTAAAAATTAAATAAAAAAGAGGACCTGAATGCAAGAGAAAATTTGTAAAAATAAAATCGAAAACATTCCCGGGATATAAAAATGGGAGTGAAAGTAAAAAAGAAAGTAGTAGAAGAGAAAGAAGAAGCTGAAGGAGATCGTGAGAGATAATGGGAAGGTTGAGTAAAGTGGTGGAGGAGAAATGAGAGAGGGAAAATATGAAAAATGCAGGGGAATGTGGACGGGAGTAATAATAAGGAAAGGGAAGGGAGGAGGAGGAAGAGGAAATATTTACGATGTAAGTTAATCCAGAATTTCCTTGAGGGTGGCCGTTGTGGAATTAAGTTTAAAACGAAACCAGAGGTTTCGGGGCAATAAACTGGATTTTTTCCCAGCCGCTCTCCTCCACGCACTCCGGAGTAATTCCTCCGCAGGAGAAAGCAACTTCTAATGGGAGTAAAAGTCATAAATATTTTCAATGTGCATCATGTGAGGGATTTAGAAACACATTTTCCCCCTTTTCTCAAAATCTTCCATCCTCAGTCCCCTCCCGACATACGCTCACATACGCTCACTAATCTTACTTTTAAGGCCGATTTCCCCCAAGAGCGTCTCTCTCCACTTTTCTCCTTCCACTTTTCCCTTTCTTTCTGACTTTCTCCATATTTTCCAGCTCTTTTTTTACCCATTTCCCATTTTTTTCTGGTGTATTTGACTTTTTTCTCCATATTTGCTCTCGCCTTTCTCCAAATATTTTAGAGCTTTTTCTCTTTTCTTTTTTACGCATTTTCCTGCGTCTTTTCAAATTTTCTTTTACATTTCCAGCCGTTTTGTTTTTAAATTTCCTTTGCCTTTCCCACCATTTTGTCTTTTTTCAAATTTTTTCAAACTTTTTTAATTTATTTTTTATTTCTCTTAATTGAAAAAATATTTTTCTTTAGTTTTTCATTAAAAATATTGCTTTAAATTTTTCTAATTAGAAACAAAATTTTTGCTCCGTTTTTATAATTATTATCAAAAATTCAAATTCTTTTGTGTGCGTTTTTAAATTTTGTCCAACTTTCTCCAAATTTTCCCAGACAAAGTCTAAATTTGTAATAAATTATAAAAAAATTAACTTTCTCTCACGCTTTCTTTTTCAGTTTTTGTACTTCCCTACTTAATTTTTTTACATATATTTTTTTTGATTTCCCGCCAACTTTTGTCCTCTTTTTTATATAATTTTTCAGTTTTTAAAGTCTCTGCGGACTTTCCCCTGCTGGCTGGGCATATATGAAAGAGAAAGGAGCGGAACCCATGCGGAGCGGATTTACATGCAAAATACTTGGAATTTTTGTTGTTGGGATGGCTTGGGAGATTTGAATGGGAAATCCTCCTGGTGGGGGAAATGGCGTCCTTTGAAGCTGCGGAAGATGTGGAGAAGTAATCCTTTGGAGCGGTGGGAGACATTTCATTTGAGTAGAAATTCCCTTTGACTCATCATGTCCACGCTATTTAATTGGAATTCGCTGTCATTACATCCGATCCACTCAACCCGCACCGCACTTTCATCTTCTTCTCCCTCCCCCCGAAATAAAACCTTTTTATTTACTCCACCGCTTTTCCCTCCACTTTCACTCACAAGTACTTTTTATTTTATTTAACTCCGCCAAATTATATCTAACATTTATCCTTTCCGTTCCAACCCTTTTCAATCCTTTCACTTTTTTCTTTCTGACTTTATTTCTCTCTTCGTTGTCGTCATTTAATTTTCCGCATGTTTTTTTTTCAACGTTAGACACAACGTTTTTAAAGGAAAACGTTATATGAATTTATACAAATGCAAATAAAATGTTGCATTTCGTGCAATTACATTTAGAATATAAGCCCATTCAAGGATTCACAAAAAAATACAAAATTTAGAAAAAATACAAAATTTAGAAAAAATACAAAATTTAGAAAAATACAAAATTTAGAAAAAATACAAAATTTAGAAAAATACAAAATTTAGAAAAATACAAAATTTAGAAAAATACAAAATTCAGAAAAAATACAAAATTTAGAAAAATACAAAATTGAGAATAAATACAAAATTGAGAATAAATACAAAATTCAGAAAAAATACAAAATTCAGAAAAAATACAAAATTCAGAAAAAATACAAAATTCAGAAAAAATACAAAAATCTTCAAAATTCAAATAGGAATTAAATAAAAATTGGGAATAAAATTTTAAAAAAATAGAAAAAAACATTAAAAAAGAGGTATAAAATGAAATAAAATATAAGAAAAAGGGTAAGATTCTGGCGTCGAATGAATAATAATTAGTTGGTGATATTGGGAAAAGCATTGCCTTGCTGCCGCTCTTGTGTGTGTGGTTTGAAAATCTTTGACGATGGAATGCAATTCGTGATTGGGCCGCTGAGGGCGCGGGAAATTGAGAGAGTGAAACGATAAAGAGGGAATAAAAATTGAAAAATAAAGTCCTTACTTTTTCCTTTGCCATCCTGATCTCCTTCTGCTATGCACGGATCTAAAAATAAAAAGTGTAATAAGGGAAAGTTAGACCGAACTGTTGTGAGTGGACGAAATTTTCTCCCACCACAAAACAATAATAACAATACTCAAATTATAGAGAGAGAGAAAGAAAACAGGAGGAAATCTAAAAAGGAGCATGTCAGTGATTTTAGTAGAAAGACAAATAGAGAGAGAGAGTGAGTGAGTCACAGCTTTTTCGCCGCTTTTCTTCCCAAAATTCACAAGATCACACTTAACACCACAAGGCAAGGAGCTCAATGCTTTTCTCCATTTTTTCCTCTTCATTTTTCAAAATTATTCATCCCTCCGATCCCAAAATCCGACAAGCGAACATGCATTTCCCATTTACAATCATCAATTACTGTACAAACGCACATTTCAGTTTTTCCCGCCAAGTCCACACGGAAAATGGCGCAGTTCAAAAACTGGTCATGGGATTTTTATCGAGGGATGTATTAATCTTAGGCATTTGTTAGTTTCGAAGAGAGGAAATCAAGGGAAACAATAAGCAAGTTTCCCGCGGAAACTCCCAAAACTTTCGAACCAAAATCTCACGCGGAAAATTAAAAAAATCGAAATTAAAAAAAATATTTAAAAAGTCTTGATTTTTAAGTCAAATTCATGGGAAATAAAAATTAGCGCCGGTAAGTTTCAAATTTAGGCGGGAACATAAAATTTCAAATTATTGTCGGAAAATTAAAATTTCAAAATATTGGCGGTAAACTAAAATTTTAAAATATTGTTGGGAAGCTAAAAATTTTATATTACTGCCGGGAAATAAAAATTTCAAATTATTGATGGGAAATTAAATTTTTGAAAACATTGCCGGGAAATAAAAATTTGGAATTATTGATGGGAAATTAAAATTTTTAAAAATATTGCCGGGAAAATAAATTTAAAAATATGGTGAGGAAATTTCAAAAAATAGCCGGGAAATTAAAATACAAGTAAAAATGTGATGAAAAACGAAAAATAAATTCACATTTCAGACCAAATGTCGCGCATAAACAAAACAATACAATACCTATTTTGCGCGAGAATTTGGAAATTCCCGCGCAAACAGAATTGCAAATAAAATAAAAACGTAAATAAAATATTCCGAGGAAATTCGAAAAAAACAGATAGCGTGGAAATAAATACATAAAATTGCAATGGAAAACTTAAGGAAATTAATTATTTAAAAAAAATTGTTTTTAAAATTTAGAACAAACTCCAAAACAAATGAACAATTTAAAAAAAGTAATATTAAATACAAAATAAGATCAAACATTATTAGTAATCAAAAAAATAATTTGGACTATTGATTGCCAATTTAAAAAATGTTTAAAAAATTTGCAAAATAAAAAAAATGAATGCGTTATAAATGAAAATAAAATGTAAATTTGTTATTTAGGGCATTAAATTGCAAAAAACTGGAAATGAAGGCTGCAGACAGAGAGATTGGAATAGAATTTGATTAGAAATTGAAAGTAATTCTAGATTTTGTCAAAGAAAGCAGCATTCCACTCGTGTGACAGAAATTCCGCGGAATACGAAATCCGCTCACTCGACCAGCCGTAAAAAACTCTACGACTAAAAAAGGTTAAATTTTGAAAAATGTAGCAATTCGGATTGCAGGGACAAGTGTGAGTTTTTTTGTGTGTTTTTGTTGTTTGGGTGGAGAAAACCCGCGGGAGCGTATGAATTGTATTGGCATGTGGAATTGTGGAAATGTGGAAAGAGAGGGAAAAAGTGTATCGGGAATGGAGAATCCGTTAATAAATGAGCCTTCTCCATGCTTCACGCTGTCACGGCGCCAAAACTTTCGCATCGCTGAGTCCATTCCCAGGCGCCAATTTTAATTCTCTGCCCCATCAAATATCCTACTTTTTAAATTCCCCGCCTTTCCCCAAATTTTTGCCCGACAATTTTTCTCCCAGTTCTTTTTAACAGCTACGATTATTTTTCCCTTTTATTATTATTTTTTGCTCATTTTTACCATCTTTGTCTAAATTTTGCTATTTGTCTACCAAATTTTGTCGATTTTTCTATCAAATTTTGTCGATTTTTCTACCAAATTTTGTCAATTTGCCTACAAAATTTCACCAATTTGCCTACAAAATTTTACCAATTTGTCTACCAAATTTTGTCAATTTTTCTACCAAATTTTGTCAACTTTTCTACCAAATTTTGACAATTTTTCTTAAAATTTTAATTGAAAATTGCTGATTAAATATATTCTTAAAATCGTAACGTATTTAAAAAATATTACGTAAATGGTTTTTTAAATACATTTGTTTACTTGAAATAAATTTGACAAATCCCGCGAGAAAAAGTAAAAATGTGACTATAAAACTCCTAAATTTGATTGTAAAATTGGGAGAATAAAATTGACAAGGGAAGGGAATAATTGGGTTAGGAGCGGGATGAAAGTTAATTTGGGGGCTGATGTGGTGAGGAGAGCTGATTAAATTATGGGAAAGAAATGGAGATGATTTTGTGTGGTGGTTTGGGTTGTTGGAGAGAGGAGGGCGCTTGTCAAAATTGTCGGGCGATGGAATTTAAAGTCTCTCTGGATGATTGTAAATATTAAATCGCTGTCAAGATCGACTGCCGTGGAAAGTTTGGAGGGCTAATGGGAGAAAAGTGTCTGTGTGTGCGTTTGGGGAAATTTGGGGATAATGAAAGGGCGAAATAAAATTATTGTCGTGGTGAGGGAATCCGCACCACCTGGCCTGTCCGTCCCACGTCGACTTCCAGCCCAATTGTAATTGACGTGTACGGCACAACGGCACCGCAATTCCCCGCACCATTTGCCAATTTTTATTATAATGTGTATTTTTAAATTCCCGTCTCCATTTCCAACTCATTTCAACCCAAGCAAACAACTTTTTCCGCTTTATTTTCCAATTTCCACACGCATTTTCTTTAGTCTTTACCATTCATTTTTCAATTTTAAAAAAATCTAATCATTATTTTTTGAATTTATTTTTTCTGAAGTTTTTGTAATATTTTCTTCTAAGTTTGTGTTTTTTAAATATTTTTTTAAATTTTTTAAAAAAATAATTAAAATTTTTAGATCTGAATTAATATAAACTTTTTTTTAAAAAATTGGCGGCAAAAACCAAAAAAAAATACAATAAATTTTTGAAAATTGTAGGAAATTGTGGAAAATTGCGGAGGAAAATGGCGTAGAAATGGTGGAAGTTTGAAAAATGCGGCGTGTTAATTGTTGAGGACACTTGGTGAATAATAATAATGGTAATAATAATAATGGTAATAGTAATGATGATAATGTTAAAAGAGGAAAAAGTGTGGTGGTAAAAAGAGAAGTCATGGGGCTGTGATACTTTTGGCCCAGTTCCATGACTTGTGCCATCTCATCCCGTGTGGTGCGGAGCCGAATAAGTTTCTTCGTCTTTATTTTTTCCTGTTCTCATGTAACTTCAGACTGCGGAGAGGAATTAGAATGGAAGAGGATGAAGATGTCAACGGAAGGAAAAAGAGCTCCGTCTGTCCCCTTCCACGACCTTCGCATCTCCACACTCATAATTCCCAAAAACTTTGTCGCCAATCCCAATCAAACTTATTCCAATGCACCAACTCTTACACACATTTTTAGACTCCCCGCTGCAACCGCCCAAATTATTTCCCCCCGTCCTACCTGCACACTCCCAAGCCACACAACGTCAACATTCTCCGCATTTTATTCCCAATTTTTACATATTTTCCCACATTTATACTTGTTTTTCCATGTATTCCTCCAATTTTTCTATTCATTCCCCCATTTTCTTCATCTATTCTTCCATTTTCCCCATTTATTCTTATACTTTTCAATTTTTTATTTCCCGCATTTAAGTTTTTTCCCTATGGAAAATTTTTCTATTTTAATTTCTTGGTTTTGTAATAATTTTGTAATAAATATTATGGGAAAAATTATTTCCCTGTTTGCGTTATTCACAAAATGTATAATCGGTTCCCGGGAAATTTAAAAAATTCAAAATTTTGCCGCCATGATAATTTTAAAAAAATGGAATTCTTTAGGCGGGAAACGGAAAAGTTGTGTTTGAGTAGTTATTTTTGAGTTTGAGAATTTAATTTAAAAATAAAATAAAATGAAAAGTTGGCCATAAAAACAAGAAAAAAAACAAAAATTTTGAAAAAACTTGGAATGAAAATGCAAATAAATAAATGGAAAATGATTGAAAATGTTGAAAAAAGGAATTTGTTGTTGAAGATATTGCTGGAGATTTGAGTGTAGAAAGGAAATTAGAATGTGAAGTTTGGGAATGAGGGGAATGTAATTGAAGGGAAGGTAATGGGACTGTTGGTGAATAAATTGCGTGGCTGACAAGTTGGAAGTGTTTTTGGATATTTTGGCAGTTGCAGGACTGTTGTGTGTGTGTGAGAGAGAAGAATGTTGGGGAGTTGTTGGGGGTGGGGGGTGGGGAGGATGGGAGTTGGATGATTTGCGTATTGTGGGAGAAGTGGAAGGGAGCAGATAAGTCAAGAACCCGGAGAGATCGGGTGAGCAAAAGAGTCAATGGGTTGGTTCATTTTACCCGTGATGTTGTCACAGAGGATGCGGGAGGTGATGATCCTTCCGAAAGGACTGAATAAAGACTCCAGCTCCTGTTGCGTCAAATTCTTCGGTAAACCACTCACATACAGATTTGCTCCTTTTATCGCCTCACTGCTCGGCCTCGCGTACGATACCTGACATTGCAAAAAAAACAAACAAACATCTCAATTATTAATTAGTCTAACATTATTCAAATACACAATTTTTTTTCATTTATTCCCGCCAAATATTACCAGCAAAATTAATAGGAAAATGTTTCCTCCATTTTTACGGGGAAATTTCTGAACAAAATGAAGGATATTTGATGAACATTCTCAGCAAAATTAATGAAAACATTCTGTACAAAATTACCAAGGAAATTTAGAACAAAATTACCAAAGAAATTTGCAACAAAATTACCAAGGAAATTTCAGAACAAAATTACCAAAGAAATTTGCAACAAAATTACCAAGGAAATTTCAGAACAAAAAAACCAAGAAAATTTTGAACAAAATTAGCAAGAAATTTTAAATAAAATTCCCAAGAAAATTCTGTACAAAATTACCAAAAAAATTCAGAAGAAATTCTCAACAAATTTCCGATCAAAATTCTGCAAAAAAAGACGTAAAAATATTGAGAATGCCATAATGTTATAAATTGGCTTGTTTAAAAAATGGACGGAAAATAAAAATTGTTGCGGGATGTCTGGTTGGGACGGCGCGTGGTTGGTTGCGTGGGTGAGTGTGTGTTGTGTTCGTGAGGCTAATGACGGAGATGGAATTGGACTGGAGAATATAAAGGGGAAATGTCAGGGCCACATGGTTTGGCTTCGCTTTCGTTCCCGACATGCAAAGTCATCCCTTTTATACACTAACAACAACTTTTCTTCTCAATACTCGCGTAATTCCTTGTCAGCGCTATCGCCGATCACTCTCCACAAACAACCCGCTCCTTCCAACACCGTCCCTCCACAACCAACCAACCTGCCTAATCGCCTTCTACACTCTACAACTTTTTTTACTCTTTCTGCAATAATCGTGCACAAGAAAAATTTACCAATGCAAAAGAAAAATTTCCGATGCAAAAAAAAAAATCCGATGCAAAAGAAAAATTTCCGATGCAAAAAAAAAATTTCCGGTGCAAAAGAAAGTTTTCCAATGCAAAAGAAAATTTTCCGATGCAAAAGAAAATTTTCCGATGCAAATAATATAATTTACCGATGCAAAAGAAAAATTTCCGACGCAAAAAAAATTCGGATGCGAAAAAACTGTAAATATAAATTGGAGCACTAAGGTTGGAAGAATTGAGTTGTGAAAGCCGGAATGCGTTGAAGAAATAGTTTGGTTGGGGTAAAAAAGATTGCGCAAGGTAATGAGTGCTAGGAAGTGGGAAAGTAATGATAAGAATGTGGCCTAAGAGGTGAATAATGGATGGGAGGAGGAGAATGAGGAGAATGAGGACGTTGCCTCGTGAAAAGTGACAAGACGCTTATTACGCTTGGGTTAAATAGGCGTCGATGGCAAGGACTTGTTCTACAACTTTCCCCTATTTACTCAGGTGCTAGAATTGACAGAATAGATTAAGCGTGTCAGACAATCTGCCAACTTTACAAAACCAATTAGGCTTTTATATGCCCGCGCCTCCGGGCCTCCACTCCCCAAAACCCAATCATAATCACGTCTTCCCAACCAAAACCCTCATCCCCAACCACCGCAATTACGCAGCAAAAACCCACCGAAAAGTCCGCGGGTCAAGCAATTACACCACGTCCGCAAACCACAATTTACTCGTCACAAATTTATCCCCGCAAAATTATTCTCCCACTTTACCAATTACTCCTGCATTTACATTCCACCATTCCAAATTTCATTTCCAAATTAATATTCGAATTGCCCGTGCATTTTCAATTGCCCATGCAAATTCAGATTTTACAAGCCATGACAGTGCGGGAACTTTCAAGCGTGGAAATTCCCATTTGAACCGGCTTCTTACCGGGGGGAAATATTGTTTTTTTTTCTGATTCACGCATGAAATATGATTGCAATGGCCCTTTTACTAGTCCAAAATTGAAATTTAATTCTTAATTAATTAAAATATGATTAAATATATTTAAAATATTATTTTCAATTAATTTAAATTATTTAAAATTATTTTCAGCTCCCAAGAAAATTCAATGCAGATTTCAGAGAATGTGATATTTAAAAAAATATTTGAATGGCCCTTCGGAATCCAACGTTATTATTGTCCATGCTTTTAAGACATTAATTTTTAAATTATTTAAAAATAATTTAAGGGAGGAATAATATAAATTATTAAATAAGTAAATTTTAGACGCACTATTTAAGACTCCGGAGTTTAATAACCCAGAAAAATGAATGTAAGAGAGGGATTTGAGGTCTAAATAAATATTTGAATGGGTCTTTGATCCTTAAGAAGGAGCTGGAATAAATATTTGAGCGGGTCTTTTGAGCTGACTGAAATGAGAATAAATATATGTAGGAGACATGTAAATAATAGTTATGGAGTCTTGATTTTTGGGATATTTGACAGGCTGCGTGGAAGCGTGGAAGCTTTGGTGTGTCGCCTTTGAGTGTGGCGCAGTCATCCTTAATGATGACAAAGACAAAAAAGTGTGGGAAATGGAGGGACTCCTGTCTAACGAAATCCTCCATCTCTCCGTTCTCTCCGTTCTCTCCGTTCTCTCCGCCAAGGAGAATCCGTATCTGTGGGAGAATGGCGGTGGGAATTGGGGACGGGAGTTGAGCATATTGTCGGGCGGAATGAAAGGAGAAATTGGTGGGGAGAAATCAGCCTGGCCTCATTTAAGGATCAAGATAGGCGCCCGAACAATGGCATTCCAGTCCGATTACAAATGCTTTCCTATTCATCATGATCAGCAGCAGACAAGTCAAGTGCTTTTGCTTTCCAGTCCACAACACCAACTTACTTCAGTCCCTTCCCTTCCCTTCCCTTCATTAATAGACCCATATCTCTCTTCCACCAAACTATTCCAAAAACAAATCCTCCCGAGCTCCACACCAATTTCCCCAGCCCATTCACTTTTCCTCATTTTTATTCTTCCCAAAATTAATCACCTCCCCGAACATATTATTTTTATCAAATTTTCACTGTTTCGTGGCAATTTTTTCAAAATTATTATGGCGCGAAAATATCTGAAAATTGTAGATTCTCGGGAAATATTTAAAATCTAAATTTTGCGGCTAATAATTTTAAATTTTGCGGCAAATATTTTAAATCAAAATTTTGCGGCAAATAATTTTGAATTTCGTGGCAGATAGTTTAAATTTGTTGGGAAATATTTTAAAATTTTGCGGTAAATATTTAAAATTTAAATTTGGCGGCAAAATGTTTTGAATTTTGCAGACTATTTTAAAATGGAAATTTTGCGGGAAATATTTTTAAATCGCAAAAATTCTGGAAATTTACAAAAATTGTAAATTTGCGGGAATATTTGAAAATGATTATTTACCGGGAAATTTCTTAAATTTCTTATTTCACGGGATAATTTTTAAATTGTAAATTCGCGGGAAATAGTTTTAAAATTAAATTTGAAGAAAGACAATATTCTAAAACTCCTAGTAAATAAAAACTAGGGGAAAATAGCGGAGAAGTAAATGAATATGAGAGACAAGGACTGGACGGAGTGATGAATTGGGAGAAGAATAAAAATAGCGGAGAAATTTGAGCGGCATAAATTCCAAGTGGTTCGGAGTTGGGAGAAATGTGAATTTGGAGGAAATTAAAAGTGAGATTGTCGGTGGAAGGGAATAAGAAAAGGGAAACTGGGAAGGATAAATTGGAGTGAGAAATGTGCGGAAGAATTCGGGCAAGTGCCACAAAAGAATTCCTTTGATCGTCTTCTCTTCGAAGGACTTTGGCGTTGCCGGTGCGACTGCAGCAGTCGATTCATTCCACTCACAATCCGCCACGTGAACACACGGCGGATCAATCAAGAGAATTCAACTTTTTCCAACTCCAACAACTTCAAGTCACTTTTTCAAACACACACACACACACAACTTTTCTCCATTCCCACACTCAAACTTTTTCTTTAGACGCACTCAGGGCTACGGTCCCCCTCCGCCAAAAATTACAATTCTCACCACCATTTCGGCAAACTTTTCGCCATTCAAAAAATATATTTTTCCATTTTAATCTAAATTTTTTGCGTTTAGAAATGTATTTGCAATATCAAGGACAATTTTTTTTAATTAAAAAAATTATTCTGTATTTTTTTAATTATTTTGTATTTCAAAAAATTATTTTGCAATTTAAATTTTTTTAAATGGTAAATTTACCAGCAATTTTTGTAAATTGAATAATTAGTTAATAAATTTGCAAATAATTTTGTATTTAAGAAAGTGAGGATGGAAAGCATTGGGGAGAGAAATGACGGAGAATTTAAAAAAATGGGTGTAAAAATATATGTAAGAGGGAAAAGGGTTTTTATGGAAAAAAATGTTCTCGGCGGCTCGGGCGCTGCCACAGCTGGTTGGAAACGTGGAGGAACATTTATGTAATTGGCTGTGGAAAATAAAAATGTAGGAACATGTGTCGGGGAGGAAAAAATGTAAAGTACAAGAAGGAGCGAATATGATTCACATTGTGAATGCTCAATTACCATTATGAGCATGTATGATCACTCGCCTCATCACTATTGTTTCCATTAACTCTCGTCTGCTCCCGGCCCAATGCATTTCCCAATTCATCCACACACACACAAACCAACACAAATATACACGCCATTACATCACTTTCAAGTAAATGAGATGCAGCACGCGAGCCATGTCCGCCATTATTTTCGCATTTATTTCATCCACTCCGTTTTCACCTTTTCCCCATCATCTTCCTTCCATTTTCCTATTTATGTCTGCATCCAAATTCCTACGAATTTAGCTCTATCCGGCATTTTTTAATTTATAGCACCATTTGCTTCTTCCATATTCGCCAGAATTTCCATTTCAATTTGGCAAGTTTAGAATACATTTTACCCAATTATATTATAAATTTGTTATTTATATACCGAATTTTGTTATTACAAAGTTAATTTTAATTTGGATAATTCCAGTCAACACGTGGCTTAAAAAGTATTGTATTTTTGGTTAAGTTTAGTACAAGTTTTTGGCAAAGGTTTTCGTACAAATTTTAGACCCAATTTTGGTAAACGTTTTTCCTACAAATTTTAGACAAATTTAAACCAAATTTTAGACCAAATTTTAGACAAATTAAAACCAAATTTAAACCAAATTTTGGAGCAAGTTGGACCAAATTTTAGACCAAATTTTAGACCAAAAATTAATCAAATTTAGACCAAATTTAAACCAAATGTTGGTAAACGTTTTGGTACAAATTTTAAATTACAGTTTGGTAAAAATGTTAGAACAAATGTTGATGCAAATTTTAAAACAAATTTTGCCCAAAACGCTAGAACAAATTTTGGTAAATTTTTAGAAAGAGTTGTGGTAAATATTTGGCAAAGAGTGGTAACTTTTTTAGCTCGTGAAAATACAAGGGATGAATTTGATAGTAAATGGCGAATCTGCTGAATGGTCGGACAGGTATTTTTTGGAGGCGTGTGTGATGGGGAAGTGACGCGGGAAATGATTTGTAAAATGTTGCCAAAATGGAATGAGAAGAGCGTTTAGTCCGGACTGTTTTATTGGCAATAAATCTGTGGATGTCCGTCCTTTCGCTTGATAATTATTATGATTATGGAAGAAGAAGGAGAAGCTGTTGGCAGGGTTCGTTGCGTGAGTTTTTGGTGAGGCGAGTGAGGCGGTGGAGGAGGTGGAGGGGGAGAAAACAGGAAGGAGAAAAATAGCAAACTAATTTTAATATTCTTTTTATCTCTGCTAATGTCAATTTCATTTGGGGACCAGACACATTTCCTCTTGCATTTGGCCTATTATGGGACTCGTGGGCGGGAATCCCATTCTAATAATACACAACAAATTCTACAATTACAAAAACGTCTTAAGCGACACTCCAACACACACACACAACAACCAAACCAGCACTGATTTTTTCTCACTCAAGTCAAAACCCTTTTTTCTTTCGCTCTTCTTCTCCTTCTTACAAATCTTTATTTTTTATTTTCAGCCCATTCAAACGCTTTAAACTCCAACCTCCCGCAATGCAAATCCTCTCTGCGACTCTCGCTTCTTCTTCTTCCAATTCAAGACTCTTTTCATCCTTGCAGTTCAAACGTTTTATTCAATCTTACCATTTTTTGCTCCAAAACAGATTTTTCCTTCAAATTTTTATGTTTTTCTTCCCAGTTGACTTAAACGGATTTTAATACAAAAATTTAAACGGATTTTGGTACAAAAATTTAAATCGATTTTGGTACAAAAATTTAAACGGATTTTGTAACAAAAATTTGAATCGATTTTGGTACAAAAATCTAAACGGATTTTGGTACAAAAATTTAAACGGATTTTGATACAAAAATTTTAACAAAATTTGATACAAAAATTTCAACAAATTTTGATACAAAAATTTTAACAAATTTTGATACAAAAATTTTAACAAATTTTGATACAAGAATTTAAACGGTTTTGGTACATGAATTGAAACGTTTTTTGGTGACAAATTTGAAGTTTTTCTAAAGATTGTTTGGTTTGTAGGGAAGATTTATTGAGAGTTTTTGGTGGAGAAGAAAAAGGTTTTTTGCAAGTTAAAGTGTGAGTGCAATGGAGGAAAAAGTCGATTTGCCACGGAGAATGAAATTAAATGCGGTTGTTGTGGAAAGGAAATACATATTAACTCAATTAGACAGAAGATGCGTTCCCTTGGATAGCATTAATTCACATTTTTCCCACTCCTGCATTCAATTACTCCACTCCCAGATGCTCCGATTCCTCATTCCAAGCCACACAAAAAATACACACACGACGACGAAGGAGAAAAGCCGCTCTTTCCGTCCTCCGATGCAACTTTAAAAAGAAACATAAGCACAAAAACATCTGCGGCATCAGCCTCTTCCGCCACACTTTTGGCAGTCCAATGGACGTTTCCGCACTTTTTTACTCCGTAATTAAGACTATTTGCAGTGCGGTGTGCATTTCCAATTAAATATTTCTACCCACAAACAAGCTCTACAATCGCCGAATCAGGTTTCACTTTTGGCAATTTACAATTTCACTATCACCAATTGCTTCGGAATTCTTTTGGCGATTTGGCAAATTTAAAATTTTGAAAATTCCCGGTTTTTATTTTGAAGAATTTGATACAAAATTTGATACAAAATGAGAAAATTGATACAAAAAAAGAAAATTTGATACAAAAAAAGAAAATTTGATACAAAAAAAGAAAATTTGATACAAAATGAAAAAATTGATACAAAATGAGGAAATTGATACAAAATAAGAAAATTGATACAAAATGAGAAAATTTGATACAAAATGACGAAATTGATACAAAATGAGGAAATTGATACAAAATGAGAAAATTTGATACAAAATGAGAAATTCGATATAAAATTAAAAATAATCAGAGAATTTAAAAAAAACCGGGAATAATAAAACTTGGTGAATTTTTATTTGAGAAAAAGAGAAATGTGGTGGAAAGGTTGAAAAAGTGAGAATAAAAGGAATTTGTAGATATAAAAGGTGGGATTGAATAAAACCGGGAGGAAAAGGAGGAAACTAATTAAAGGAAGTGGAGCGGAGGGTGATATGAGGAGAAATGAATTGGCGGGAAGACTTGAATGGAAACGTCTTTTGCAGAAGTCGTTGGAGAGTGTGGGGTGGGCGAGGGGGTGGGGGGGAGAGTGGGAACGGCGGGCACTTTCCTGGAGGAGAATTGCTGACGACAGCTGAAGATGCACACTTGATGTGTTGGATAATTGCACGAACAAATGATGCAATTAGATCTCTGAGTGCCTTCCTTTAATTCCCTTCAAAATTCCTTTCTCCGCTCCGCTCCTCGAAATTCTCCCAAAACGTCTCAAAAGTCACATCGTCCATTTCTCCGCCATCCGCACACACATCACCTTTCCCTTCTCACCACTTCGCATCTCCAAAAATTCATAAAAGCATCTCTTTCACCTCACTTTACCTTTTTCAACAAATTCTTCATCTCCTTTTCGCTTTTCATTTTCCTTCCTTCAAGCTTTTTAAACTACCAAAATGATTTTCTCTCATTTCCACCGCAAGTGCCCAATTTTAAATCCTGGCGGTTTTTTCCATTTTTTTTACTAATTTACTTTTTAAAACTAAAAACTGTAACAATTTCAGGATGGGAGGAAATTTTTTATTTTCAATTGAATTTTCAAGGATTTAAAAAAAATTGGGGAATAAAAAAATACTAAAATGAATTTTAAAGCGCGGCATGAATTTTCCAAATTTGAGCTTGACAAAACGACGAGACTGGAAGGATAAATCATAAAATGCATTTTGTGCCAAGATTCAGTTGTTGGGGAAAATTGATTGAAATAGATGAATTGGGGAGAACATGTGTTGGGAAGATTTCTGAGGGGATCGGAGCGGAAAAAAGATGTGGGGAAACTTGCTATGGGGAAGAGTCTGGAAAAAATTGGCTTTGTGCGTCCACGGGTCTTTTCTTTTGTGAGAGAAAAAAGGAGAAAAGCAGGGACAATCGATCCCAAAGAGTCATCATCCCTCTAACATTAGCGTCATGAGCATAAACCTCTTCGAGTAAGAAATTGCCCAATATTATCCACAAAAAAAACTTTCTCGTTCCTAATTTATTTTCTGTCTACAGGGATGAGAGAGAAGGGAGGTAGGTTGGTGTCGATTTTGCTTTTCAAACGGGACGTTTTCACGGTTTTTATATTTACAAAAATAGTTCCTTAAAATGATTTTACTTTCTTATTTTCCAAATTTTCCCTGCGCTTTCTCTATATTTTTTGAATTTCTCTTACATTTTCACGGGATTTTTTCATACAATTTCCTGCAACTTTCTTTATTTCTTTAACTTTGTGCGCACAATTTTTTCTAAATTTCTCGAGCAATTATTTAAGAAATCTACAGTAGAAATTTTTTTCAAACTTTTTGGGCACGAAATTTTAAAAAATTTTGGCACAATTTTTTCAAAATTTATGGGACATTTTTTTCAAAATTTGTCGGACAATTTATTTCAAAAATTTTCGGACAATTTATTTTAAAATTTGTCGGACAATTTATTTCAAAAATTTTCGGACAATTTATTTCAAAATTTGTCGGACAATTTATTTCAAAATTTGTCGGACAATTTATTTCAAAATTTGTCGGACAATATTTTTAAAAGTTGTGGGACAATTTTTTAAAAATTTCAAGAAAATTATTGCAGAATTTAAAAACATGTTAGAATAAATTATATTTGTGTCCAGATTCTGTAAATTGTCTAGAAAATGACGGCGGCCACGATAATTTAAAAAATTGGTGTTCTGCTCGTTCTGCTATTAAAGGAGTTGAAAGTCGGGGAAAGGTAAAATTAGGCGTGAGGATTTGGCGTGGAATAAATTGGTGGCTGGCGCTCAGGACACGTGTTGTTGGGCATTATTGTAATGATTCCGGAGGCTTGTGAAAATATTTACAGAGGGATTGGGAGGCGAAAACTGTGTGTCGTTTAGGAAGACGGCCATTATTTATATTTACCATCGCCTCCTGCTACCCGAAGACAAAGGGCTTTTTGGGAAATCCCGAGGATTTGTTACCTTCTGCAAATTCCCCTGCTTTTCTCGGGATCGATACGATACAACAACTTTGCCCAAAAACACAAACGTGAGTGTCAGGCAATGGATCCTTCAATGGACGGAACGGAACGCACATGGAAAATAGAATCACACTAAGCAACAAATAGATTTCTCTTTTTACACTTCCACCCAAGAATTCTTACACGTAGCCGGGAATTTATTTCCTAACAAACCTCACGACATATGTTCAGGCCAGCCAACTTTCCAAAAGTGAAAAGCGCCGCCGGCACTTTCACACTTTCCTCCTAAACCTTCCATCGCGTGTCTCAAGTTCAGCCTTTCTATTTTCTCTCTCCCTCGTTTATCCCTTTTCTCTCTCCTTTTCCCTTTCTCTCTCTCCTTCTGTTCTCCCTGTCTCTCTCTCTCCTTTCCCTATCCTTTTTCTCTCTTTTCTTCCTATTTTCCCATTTTCTCTCTCCTTTTCCCTTATTTTCTCTCGATTTTCCTTTTCTCTTTCTCGATTTCCCTCCTCTTTGGCTGCTTTCCCTTTTCTCTCTCTCGATTTCTCTTTTTCTCTCTCTCTTTTTTGTTTTTTTCTCTTTTTTGTTTCTTTCTGTCTTTTTGTTTTTTCTCTCTCTTTTCCTTTCCTCGTTTTTCCTTTTTCTTCTCTCCCTCTCTCTCTCTCTCTCTCTCTCAATTTCCCCCATCTTTCTTTTTTTTCTCTCTCTTTCTATCTTTCCCCCGTCTCTCGACTCGTGTGTTCGTGCTTGTTACCCGGGTTTTAAAAATGACACTGCTAACGGGGGAATAATGAGAAGGTGTTTTGGTAGAGGCTGAGCACTTGAGAAGGGAGAGAGAATTGATCTCATTTCTGGAAAACAATCCTCCTGACTTTCAGGCCTTAAACCTTTTTTCTCTCACTTGTGACTTTTCTCCTTCTCAGCACTCCGAGCACACGTCCAATCTCATCACTCCGGGAAACTAAAGCTCCTTTTCCTAAAACTTTCCCCCTATTGACTTTCCACATCCAATACTTATTTCCCTTTCCGGACTTTTTAAATGCTCCCGGGGCCTCTGCTGCTCCTCCGAATTTTCTCATTAAAACACACTTCATGCTCTTCTTCTCACTTCCTTCCTTTCGCTCCGTATAGCCCAGCCCGGCACCACCAACTTTTTCAACGATTCTCATTTCCCATATGCGGGGAATGCTTTATCCCATCAATTATTCTAATTGAGCGGAAAGTTCAAAAATAATTTTTACCAAAATTTTGGGCATTAAATTTATGGGAAATTTATAAGACATTTTTTTAAATGCCAAAAACAATTTTTTTTTAAATTTTTTAAAAATAAAAAAAATTATATTAATTTTTAAAATTATTTAAATTTTTTGATTTAATTTTTTTTAAATTATTATAGTATTTTAGGAATAATTTCTGAGAGAAAGTGGAAAAGTTGCGGAGGGTTTGGAAAGGGAATGGAAAAGCGTGTGTATTTGAATGAAGTATTTAAAAGTGGGGAAAGGGGGAAAAAGCTGGAAAGTTTGTTGGGGAATTTGATGGAAATTAGCATAAAAAGTGGAGGAAAGTTGTTGAGGGGACTTTGGAGGCCTTAATGAATAGCGAATGAGATGGAGGTAGTTTAATTTCGCTTAGCTACTAATTAATAACTCCGAAATGAGCATTGTCATCCGCGTGGAGGAATAATAAGTTACTCATGTGTGCGGTGCGGGAGAGGGAAAGTTTGAAAGGACCAAATTGAGCCCATGCTTTTAATCTTATTTGGATGAGGAGAGCCCAAAGGAAGGAGAAATAATGTCATCATCTGTTTATTCCTCCCGCTTGTCTCTCTTCCTCTTTCTCTTCCTCTCTCTCTCTAACATTTATAATCCATTTCCCTCCCACAATTCCATTTCACTCTATTCCCTTTTTTCAACTTCCTTTTTCCCAATCTCATCTTATTTTTAAACGGATTCTAGTTGAAGGAGGATTTAATAATTCAGCTTCCTTAGATTTTTAAATATTTTATTTCAATTTACCTCAACTAATTTTGATATGTAAATGCATAATATTTATGGCTTCGTTTTTGTTATTCCTTAAAGTTTTCCCTTCAATTTTCCTATGCTAAGTTCCATTGTATTCTCCAGAGGTTCCACGTTACTCATTTTAATTCTCAAATTTGAGCGGGAATTTAAATTATATGTTCTTCCCTTTTCTATAAATCATTTTGAATCAATTTGCAAGCCCAGTTTTTAAATAGATAGCCATCCAATTTTTGTAAAATTGCTATTGTCAAATTTGGCGGGATTTTTTAAAACGATATGAGAACAGATACAGAATTTTGATAAATGAAAACAGAGGGAACATTATTGAACCAATTTTAGGAACTTTAGCAAGAACAATAAATTTCTAAAAATACAAAATAAATTGTCGAAAAATACAATACAAATAGTTCAAGAATACAAAATAAATAGTTCAAAAATACAAAAATACAAAATAAATAGTTCAAAAATACAAAATAAATAGTTCAAAAATACAAAATAAATAGTTCAAGAATACAAAATAAATAGTTCAAAAATACAAAATAAATAGTTCAAAAATACAAAATAAATAGTGGAAAAATACAAAATAAATAGTTCAAAAATACAAAATAAATAGTTCAAAAATACAAAATAAATAGTTCAAAAATACAAAATAAATAGTGGAAAAATGTAAAATAAATAGTGTAAAGGTAGAAGGATAAATTGTAATGTAAAATGGGTGCTGACCTTTATTGTCTTGTTCTGAAGTCTGAGGCCGTTCAAAGTGTTGATGGCTTTCTCGGCGTCCTCTGCGCGGTGGTAGTTGACGAACCCGTAGCCGAGACTCTGGCCTGAAATCATAGAAGAATCTGAGTTTATTCTACTAGGGGGTCATCAAAAAGAGGGCGGGGTCGTTCAAATTGTGTGTATTAAGTTTTGGAGTGGGAAATCTCACCGGTAATTTTGTCCCGGATGAGTTTGCAGGACTCGACCTCCCCGATGGAGGAGAAGAGGGAGCGGATCTCCTCCTGCGTCATCGTCTGGGGCAAGTAATTGACAATGAGGTTTGTCTTGCTCTCCTCCAGGCCGTTATTGCCCGACCCGTTGTTCGGGGAGGTCTGTGACCCCGGCATTGACATGCCGCAGCCCACGTTGACTCCGTGGATGGAGCCATTTGCTTGTGGCGGCGTTCCTGAGGACACGTCCATCCCGTTCTGCATCATCTCCTTCCCACCAAAACTTCGACCGACCCGCTGCTCCTCCGCGACCAGCGACTCCACCGACAACAACCCCGACGACCGACCGAACAAACGCAAGTCCTCCGACCAACTCCCGCCACTCCCACTCAAACCACTACGGTCCAAACAATCCACTGACCAACAGTCCGGACTCAACTTCACAACCACGCGTCCGCAAGGCGACAACTCTACCACAGGATATCTGACAATTACAATTTTACAAAATATTAGTTTCACTTATTATTCTCCACCATTTTCTTTACTCTTTTTTTTCAGAATTATTATCATTTTTTCCACATTTTTATTCACCCCTCCAGCCATCTCCGTCCAACTTTTATTCATTTTCCCGCCATTTTTTAAAACATTTGAAACCACTTTTTAAACATGTTCTAAGCATTTTAAAACCTTTTTTTAACCATTTTAAACGAATTTTAAATCTTTTTTATGGTCATGTTTAAGCATTTTAAACGAATTTTTAAACTTTTTTAGAATCATTTTAAAGGAATTTGCCAACATTCTTTGAGCACTCTAAAAACATTTTCAAACGCTTTTACATAATTTTTTAAACATTTATAAATGTTGTATAAATACAACATTTTCGAATAATTTTCTCAGCATTATAAAAGCATTCAAATCATTTCCAGAACAAGTTAAAAAGAATTTCGTTAGGGTAACATTCTTAAATCATTTGGTAAATTTGTCCACGCCTTTTTAAATTCCACGATTTCCCCCAATTTCCAATAATCATCTACATTCTATGCAAACTTTCCTCCTATTTTTAAAAAAAATTCTGAAAAATTGTTAATTTTATTGCAATTTAAAATCCTATTTTTTTCACACATGTGAGCTATTTAAAGTAATAAGAAAATTTGCATTCCCTATTAATAAATATATGTCAAAGAGCACTGGAAAATAAAAAAAAATGTTCCTTCTTCGAAAATATTTCTCAAAAATATAAATGGTGATAATAGAAAATTGCTGAATAAAACTAAAATGTGTGAAAAATGAATTTGGGGATAGAATATTGATTGAGATTTTGTTTGGAAATAGATACGTAGGACACATATAGGCGTAAAGTAGGAATATTGTAGTTGTTGAATTTGTTGACCACGTGTGGGATATGGGGAGATTTGCCCAGAAGATCAAGAGGAAGAGCAACAGCTCGTGCCTTTTGTTGGGGTGGAAGTCGTAGAAGGATTTGGGATTTCCAAGTTGTTTGTTATGTTGGGAATTGATTGGGGAGGGATGATTGGTTCGTTGAATTTCGAGCGGACAAAGCGGCCCGATGGATTGGCAATGGAGAGGAGGAAAGGTTTTCGGAGGTGAGAGAAGAAGATGAGGAAAAAGAAGACGAAGAAAAAAAATGATGAAAATCATTGCTTTTCAGCCTTCAAAACATATGGAATGATGAAGAAGAAATGCTCCGAATCCAATATGCGTGTGTGTGTGTGTTATTTACAAAAAGAGCGAACTGAAACTTTTTTCTCCTCCGTCGTCTTTATTGCTCGAACACTTGTGCATCCGCTTTTCCTTCTCTCCTTCCTCTTTTTCTCATTCCTCCCGAACTTTAGAAAACTCCCAAGCTCGCTCCTTCCTCACTCCACACTCATCCGCTTTTAGAAACACACACGGCCAAACTGAAGCAATGCAAAGTCATAGGAATGGAAAGGTTGGGAAGAGGAGACGAGGGCCGTTCAAATAGAATGCCCAGTGTCCCTTTTTATTAATTCTCTCCCCTGCATCCGTCATCAACTCCAGGACGGATTTCCCACTCCGTCGGACCTGATCGCCCCCAAGAATTATTACAGCATCATTTGCAGTTTATGTTACAACAAACTCTCTCGACTCCACTCCAGCTTCTTCTTCTTTTTCTTCTTCTTCTTCTTTTACCCAAGCACTCCTAAATACTTCCATATTAATTCCCTCCACTTTTTTCCCCTCTTCCCTTCACTAAATCTTAAGCTTCTTCGTCCTCTTCGTCTTTTTATATTCCTTTACTCCCTTCAATTGCAGCTGACATTTTCAATTTTTCAAGTATCTTCCCGTCCCGCCATTTTCATTTTTGTCCCAAGATTTTTAATTTCCTTTAATTTTTGTCCCAAAATTTTAAATTTTCCTTTAATTTTTCCGTCCCGCAATTTTTATTTTTTGTTCAATATTTTCTAATTGTTTTTTAAATCTTCCCGTCCCGCCATTTCAAATTTTAGTTCTTAATTTTTAAATTTTGTTCTCCGATTTCATTTATTTTTATTTCTATAATGTCTATTAAACATTTTCTTAAATTGTATTAATTTTGGTTATTTTTAAATATTTTATTCTATTTTATATTATTATTTCCATTTTAATTTCAATTTGGTGAATTTTTTGTTTATTTTCAAAAATGCATACAGTTTAAGACATTTAAATTCCATTTTTGGGAAATTTTCCCCGTCGTTTTTGTAAACTTTAATCTTAACTGTTGAATTTACTTCCTTTGATTTGCATCTTGAACTTTGTATTTAAATAAAAATAAAATTTAAATAAAATTGCTAATCCAATTTCTAATTTAATTACGGAAGTTGTATAAACATTCAGCAAATAAAATAAATTAATTAAAATAAATGGTTTTAGTTAGCGTTTTTTGCAGTTTTCCTTGGCCACATAATATTTTAAAGTTGGAGAAGTTGGGAAATGAATACGAAATATGAAGAATAATAAGAATTTTGGCTATTTGAGATTGGACTTGTGGGTTGATTGATTAGTTTGGATTTGGAGGAATCGGGCTCTGTTGGATTGATGAGAAATGAGGAAAATCGGATTTTTGGGGTAAAGCGGGAGTTGTTGGTCTCCTCCTCCTGCTTTGGCGTTTGGCGTGAGTGACGTAAGTGTTTGGAGTTGTTTGCTCGCCGGAGGGAATGGTCTGTGCCCTGTGTTCTGTGTGTTGTGCATCCCCATGTAAATCACTTTGGACTGGAAAACCTGGTTATTTTCTTATCTTAACGCGACGGGAACAAGATGCTCTTTTTTGATACTCTTTAACTCTTTCCGTCCTTACGTTTCACAATTTATCCTCTCCGATATCCAACTCCGTCCATAAATAACGCCAACAAAATACCAACACACATTTTTTATCTTCGCCAAACTGCCACCAGGCAAAAACCTTTCAAGCACAAATCCTCCCTTTAATTATCCAACTCCCCAAACAAAAATCACCCATTTCCTCCCGTCCCAAACTACTTTTCAACATCTTTTTTTCCAAATAATTCCGCCATTTACATTATTATGCCGCCATTTTAATTTGATTTACCAAATTTAACCAATTTTTTTAAATAAAAAATATTCCATTTGCTTTATATTTTTTTCACGAATTTGTTTAAATATTTTCAAAACTTATAGAATTTCTCTCCTTTCGTTTACAATTTTAATTAAAATTACAAATTTCCTTCTTTTTAATTTACACATTTTTTTAAATTTGATAATAAATACATTGACTATATATTTTATGGATTTTCAAAACAAATATTTTTTGAAACTATAATTTTTTTTAAATTCCGGAAAGAATTCTAGAGACAATTTATTTAAAAAACGTTTGGTAATGTGACCTTTAAAAATAGAGTTTGGATTAGGATTGGAAGAAAAGAGGGAAATTATATGAATTAGAACGAGGGCTGGATACGAAACAAACCCTGCAAAAAATAATTGTGAGCGATGATGAATTTGGGAGTTGACGTCGTTAGAATTGGTGGAAATGGGATTTGGCGGGGATTAATTTCGGTGTGGAAATGGAGCTTATTGTCGCGGTGCATTATTACTAAATGTGGATATAAAAAAGGGTGATGATGTGTGTGTGTGCGGGGGGAATGGGAAAAGTGCAGAAGAGTCTCGCCTGATTAATTTGCGTGTGGTGGAGATGAAAGAAGAAGGAGAAGGAGAGGGAGAAAAAGGTAAAAGTTGAAAGGAGAGGAGCTTTTGTGGGAGAAGCGTTGTTGCCATGGCGACGGAGGGGACTCCAGCAAATTAGCACCAATAAAGCCCATCTCCTGTCGCCTCGCACAAAGGAAGTCGGGAAAATGAGCCTTATATGCAAAAATCTCTAAGCCCTTTTCCTCTAAGTTATCCCTCTTCAATACAACAATCCCCGCCACCTTTTTCTCACACACAAATTCTAATAATCAGGACCATCTTTATGTAAACGCAAAACCAAATAATCCTTTTTCCTTTTTTCCCCTTTCATGCCCGGGACTCAAATCATTTCTTTTTGTACTATTCACAACTTTTGTGGCGGGATTTTAAGTAGAGCAAAATTATACGAGGAATTATTTGGGGATTACATTTTTATATATAAGCAAATTCTCATTCATAATTTCTTGGAAAATGGCGGGAAGTTCATATAGAAAATATATAGCATTTTTCCTTGGGAAATTTTTGCGTGGGAATTAATACGGTGGGAATTTATACGCGCGAATTTTATTCGCGGGAAATTTATTCGCGGAAATTTTATTCGCGGAAATTTTATTCGCGGAAATTTTATTTGCAGGAATTTGGTCAGTGGGAATTTATACGCAGGGAGTTTTTACGTAGAAATTTGTACGCGGAAAATTTAAACGTGGGAATTTATACGCGGGGAATTTATACGTCGGGAATTTATACGCGGAAAATTTGTGTAAAATGATATTTTATATGGAAGATATTTATATGAGAATTTCTAAATACAGATTTGGGTATAAAATGTTCTAGGGATTCCTTTTGGAGGAAGAAGCAGAAGGAATGTTTGGAAAAGGGAATGAAAGGAGGCGAAGAAGTAGAAAAAGAAGAAGAAAAAGAAAAGGAGAAATTTCCGCCGTACGGCCTGTTGGAAAAAAGGAAATCGATTTTCATGTGAATGAAGATACGGGCATTGAGTGTAATGTAATGCGTAAAGTTTTTGGCGAGGCTCTTCCCTTGAACAAAGCACCGCCATATATTATAACCCGGGTATTCCAATGAGTTAATGCCCAACTGTCATTCTCCTCCGACCTGTTCCCAACAATTTCTCACGGAGCCTCCGAGTTATGCACTCACAACCCAAATTACCATCAACTCCTCCGGAGCTTACTTTCAAATCCCCCGCTTATCCACTCCAACAACCTTTTTACGCCATTTGCATATTTTCCCTCCTTTTTTAATTTATTTTTCCCTTATTTTTTTACCCTTTTTTAGGATTTTAAGTTCCAACATTCGGTTTGCTGCGTTTTTTTTCATTTCATTTATTTTTCTAATTTAATTTCTTGAATTCATTTTTCTAATTCAATTTCTTGAATTTATTTTTTAATTTAATTTATTTTTCTAATTCAATTTCTTGAATTTATTTTTTAATTTAATTTATTTTTCTAATTCAATTTTTTGAATTTATTTTTTTATTTATTATATTAAAATTTTGTATTAATTTAATTTTTTAAATTTTTTTTGTTTTTGATTTATTTAATTTAATTTTTTTTAAATTTTGATTTATTTAATATAATGTGATTTTTTTAATTTCAATTAATTTTATTTAATTTGATTTTTTAAATATTAATTAATTCAATTTAATTTGACTTTTAAATTTTAATTTATTTAATTTGATTATTTTAAATTTTTGTTCCCTTAATTTGTTAGTGATTTTTCAATGGATTTCACCATAAAATGCATCATAAAATGTTAGACAAATTTCCGAAATTTATGGAATTTAATTAAAATTTCCAAAATGAATAAAATGGAACAGAAAAAGAGTTTGGTAAGTGTGGGAATAAAGGAGAAGAAATTGTAAAATTGTAAAATTGTAAAATACAAAATGGTATTCATATTGGAGTTTTTGTGATTGGTCGGGAGAGAAAAAAGAATAAATGCGGGGGCTGGGGAATTAAAATGAAATAATTTGATTCTTGACTGCCTGCCATGGCGTACGATTCGTAGGATGGGATGAGAAGGAATAATAATAATAATGTTGGGAGATTGCGTAATGTAATATGGAATAATAATAACAACAACAGAAAAAAGAGTTATAATGGGGCTTTGGCGAATAAAAAATATCCGAGTCGCTCATCCTCTTCCAGCACAAACGCCGCCACAGGTCACAACGCGACGCGGAGCCTGCCAAGATCTCGATTTATTTCTAAACCCAAGCTCCAACATTCATATAAACTACCCAATCCGACACAAAATATATCCAACAACCTCTCCCCAATCAAAAATCCAAATCTCCTATTTACAATTATTTATTTCATTTTTATTATTTTTTTATATTTTAATTTCATTTTTATTTAATTTTTTTTAAATATTTCCGTTTGTTTTATTTTAATTTTTTTAAAAATATTTCCGTTTATTTTATTTTAATTTTTAAAGAATTCAATATTTTAAATTAAATTTTGTAAATATTTTGGTAAAAAATCGAATTAAATCATAAAATCCAGAAATTAAATTCGATTTTAAAAAAATGATTAAAGAAATAAGGGAATGAATAGAAGGGAAGCGTATTCTTATGGGAAAAGCTTAATAAAAAAAATGCGAAAGGGATATTTGATAATGAAAAAGCGGGCGAAGGGACAAGTGGGACTCGAGATGACAAAGCGGGCGATGGGAATTGACGGAGGGAAGAGACAAAGGCCGGGTCAGTCCTGCTTTTGTCTTTGGCACTGAAGGGAAATATGCTGGGAAGATTTCCCTGGAAACTTCACAAGAAGGCGAAAAACGCGGCCTGATCGGCTCACTCCGGGATCACGAGATAAAGCACACTCCAGCTCAAATATCCTCCAGTCAGCGCAACTTTATTTCATTCCTCTTTTCCTACACGAAACATCCGCAAAGACAGGCAAAAACACAGGGAAAAGCTTCTCCAGCCGTCCAAAATCCTTTTCCTTCCCACTTTTTATACGTATTCCCAAATCTTTCCACATTGGGTTTCCTCGAGAATTCATTTATTCCCTTTTACTCCGGAGCGCTTTCAATTTATTCTTTTAATCCGCGCTTTACATTTTTCCGCTTTAATTTTATGCTTAATTTCCGCTTTATATTCGCGCTAAAATTTTTGATTTAAATTTGCGCATTCAATTTCCGCTAAATTTGCATTGTAAATTAGCGGCAAGCTTAAATTGGCGCTAAATTTTTTATTTAAATTTGCGCTTTAAATTAATAGTAATTTTGCGCTTTAAATTAACGCTAATTTTGTACCTTTAATTGGATCCTTGATCGGGCTCTTAAATGAGCGCAGCTTGAAATGAGCGCTGCGACAGAAAATAAAGGAAAAGGGTTGGAATGAGCGGGAGAGTCAAAATGAAAAAAATCAAAAAAAATCCGGGTAACTTACTTTGCTCAGCAAAACGTGGGAGCGAAATGCGAATAAAAACCGGGGTTTGCGTGAATTAGAACTGATGATGCTAAACCGAATAAATAAAATCGGATAAAAATGTGGGAAAACGTTAGTGCGCGGCTGGACTAGAAAAACACACAGGGCGGAGGTTGAGGATGTAAATAATTGTTGAAAATATTGTAAAAAAGGACTAGTTGCGTATGATAACGGAGACTTAAGGAGTACGAATATTATAATAAGATCATGGGCAGTCCGGGGCTGGCGGACAGAAAGGAGGAAAATTAGTCGACTGAACACAAGGGAACACGGAACTAAACTGAAGCTTTTGGGCACGAGCCACTCTTTCTCTCCAGGCTCGCCATCTGCTCCACCGTCGTCCCCAATCAAAAATTGAAAAAATCTATCCCCAGGAATGATCCCAACGGTCAATGGACAGTCGACAGTCTCCGTGGACGTCTGCTCCGATGGCAAAACACTAGTCTACATATGTCTTCATAAGGGAAATTATGTATATTATTGAAAAATCCGGAGGAGATATCTACACACATGATCGCCGTCCCCGTCATATGCTGCCAACTTCTCCGTGACCCACTCCCCTCCACAAAAGCTCCGCACGCTCCGGATTCCCCTCACCCAAACCAACCAAATACCCGAGCCCTTAGCAACAGTCACACACAAACCCTCAAGCTCAGCCAAAAAAAACCTTTTCAACTCCCGGATTCCCCTTCTACAGCGTCAACCTTCAAAACGCACCACAATTATCTTCCTTATTATTTTATTTTTAATTATTTTATTTTTAATTATTTTATTTGATTTTATTTTTAATTATTTTATTTGATTTTATTTTTAATTATTTCATTTGATTTTATTTCTAATTATTTTTTTTTAATTTTTTTTTTTATTTTTTTTTAATTTTTTTTAAAAATTATGTTTTAATTTGTTTTTTAAATTATGATGTTTTAATTATTTTAATTTAAAATTATTTTCCCCTATAGTTATTTTTTTAAATAATTTTTTTAAAATTCTTAATCATGCATTTTAGAATAAATTCTAAATTTTTCAAAATCCAGAATTTCCCCCCAAAAACTTTCACAGCTTAAGCAGGAATTTCAAGGGAATTTAGGAAATAAAATCCAGAATCATAAAATCTAAAATGAAAACTGGATAAATTTGATGAAATGAATGAAAATAATGGTGCGTGGTCCGTGGGAGACGCTGTACATGAGTGTGGATTTAAAGGGCCGTAATAATAAAGTGGAATGGAAGAGCGAGCCTTGGCTTTGGCATAAATAAATGCAGTAAGCGTAGTGGTAATCATGAGCTTAATGGACGTGTATGTTTGGGGATTGCGAGGGAGAGAGAGAGTGAGAGAGAGAGAGATAGAAAACGAGAGAGAGAGAGAGAGAGAATGTGAAGGGAGAGGGAGAAATAAAAAATGGAACGGGATTTGTTTGAGGGAGGACGGGAGAACGGGAGAAGTCCTTTGAAAAAGGGAGTCGAGCCTTTTGCATATGTGAGAGCCTTTGTGAACAGCTGATGGGAAGGACAGCTGGCCCGAACAATCCGCTTTTCCTTTCCTTTCCTTTCCTCTCATTCACATTTCAACTCCACGCTCCCTGCCTCCCTGCCTGCCTCCCTGCCTGCTCACTCACTCAAGCTCGATCATTCATTCTTACTGAGGTGTGCACTTTTAAAGGGGGGCCATTCAAATATTACGTCATTTTATCGAAATTATTTACTCCACAATTATGTCTCCCTTCAATTTTTCAATTGTTTTAAAAATTCCGACAAAAATGCAACAAATTTTAAAAATTATTTTTATTTTGAATTTATGGGATTTTAAAATGTTTTTTAATTTTGAATTCGTGGGATTTTAAAATATTTTTCCCGCAATTTTTTTAAATAATTTTTTAAAATAATTTTAAATGATTTTTGATATTTGTGAATAAAAAAAGAGGAAATTGTGGGAATATTGTGAAGTTTGGGAATGTTTGAACGGGCCTTTGGGGAGCGTGGAAGACATGAATGTGCATATGGATTGATTGGGTGAGCTTTTGGAAATTTTGGAAATGCGGATGGAGGGAATGTACGTATAGAAATCATAATGATAATAATGTGAATGTGGAGATGTGGGGAGGAGGAAGGACACGTGCCTTGTGCGCTCCCCACCCTTCCCCGAAAATCCGGCGGCTCCGTCCCTCCAAAGCTCCCGACCCGATTCCCCTTCCTACAACTCCCCAACTAACAAACTACAGTAATACCACGAGCATTACTCACCACCAAAATCTTTACCAACTCTTCTCAAGTCCATTTTCATTCCCTTCCCCCAAAAAATATTAATTCCATTTTCCCTTCCTTCACCATAGAAAATTACATACGCTCCGTCATCATTTCGCCATCCGCCAACACTTTCCACACTACTATTTCCCATTATTTTTGCACCCGCACATCCCTTTTACTCCTTCTATTATTACTATTACACATTTTATTCCTCCAGCCGGTCCAGCCGGTCATTCCCGGACACTCCGGAATCTCTAAATATTTCTCACACCTTTTCTTTTTTTTCTTTTCGTCCCTTCTCTTCCCAGAGTCTCGCCGCAAATCCGCAGGTCATTCCACCACAATTTTAGCCAATTCACCTTCAGTCAATGCTGCATTCCGTATTAATTAATCTTCTTTCAATTCATCACAATTCTTGACGCATTCGGTTCCAACTAATGAAAATCCCCACACAACCCTTACTAAATTGGAATTTTTAAGTTAGAAATCGGCGCGAATTTTTAAAACTTTTATTGTTATGCTAATTTTCTTTTTCTTTAATTTAATTTTTCTCTAATTTTTTAATTTAATTTGTATTTAATTTTTTTTCATTAATTTTATTTGCATTTATTTTTTTTATTTAATTTAATTTGTATTTAATTCAATCTTTAATTTAATTTGTATTTAATATTTTTCTTAGTTGTATTTGTATTTAATTTTTTTCTTGTTGATTTTTTTAAAGTTTGATTAATTTTCATTTAATTTTGTTCAATTAATATTAATTTTCTGCATTTGGAAAATGAAAGAATCCTGCTGTGCATAAGGATGAATAAGGCGGAAAAAGAGATGACGAGTGGTTTGTAAAATATTTATTGGGAGGGAAAAAGGTGTTGTAGACACGTAGGGAGTATTTGGGGTGGAGGGTGACATTGAGTTTGTGTGGTTGTGCAGGATTTCTGACTCTCCCTCTGGCTCTTGGACTGTTGGACTGTTGGGCAGGAGAGAAATATGCTTTGGGAATGGAATGGAAGGGAATGGAGGATCGGGTCGGATCGGGACATTTGGGAGAGCATCATATGGCCAAGAGGCCTGCGATGCGAGTGTGACGGGCATTGGAATTCCCCCATGATTTTCACCAATAATTGATCCTGGCAATTCACCCTGTCGGCAATTCTTCCAGCACATACGGCCACACCATATAAATATACAAATTATATCCTTCTCTCTTTATATCCCAAGCCATTTTATAACACATTTTCATATGCAATTCTATATGCAATTTTATTTGTAATTTTATACGGAATTTTCCATGTAATTTTATATGAAATTTTGTATGCAAGGTTATATGAAATTTTCTATAGGATTTTGTGAGTAATTCCATATGGAAAGACATGTTTGCCTGGAGGATGTAAAAGTGGGAAAAGTGGAAATGTCCAGAGAAGACGAGGAAAAGAAGAGGAAGAGAAGAAGAGGAGGACGGGTGATGTTGGGATTGGAGTAATAAAAGCGAGCACATTTCATGCCGAAAACGTAGAAAAAATAAGTTGATATTCATAGGTTGTCCGGATGGGAAAAGACTTGAGAATTCTCTCTCCCTCGCTCTCTTCCCGTCTCTAATGCCGCACAGGAACACGTTTTTTTCGGGAGAGAGACAGGAACCTTCTGCGAGCTCCAAAATCCACCGAGAAAAAATTAAAACGTGACATATTTTTTGAGGAGCTCCTCCGAACTCCCAAGCTCTTTTCCCCATTCCCAACATCCCAACCACCATATTCTCACATCCCAACTACACATTACACACATATGTACGATAATGTATAAGGGCCTCCAATATTCCAACTTCCCGCACCCAAATCCACATTCTCCTATTTTACAACCTCCACTTTACTATCCTAAATCCACCTTTATAATCCCTCAAATTCTTTTTTTCCACAACCTTCAAACTCCTCCAGTTGCGAAAATTCTAGGATTTTTTTCATTATTTTATTTTCGTTTTGTTTTAGCATTTATTTCAGTTTTTTTCAGAATTTATTTCCAAAAATTTTGTAATTATTTGTGTTCGAATTTATTTTTGTATTAATTTTTGTATTAATTTTTGTATTAATTTTTGTATTAATTTTTGTATTAATTTTTGTATTAA
>JAQGAK010000706.1:0-57344 GCA_034696945.1 Lipothrix lubbocki
ACCAGACCTGTGTTTCTCATCTAATTCCCACCCCTGATTCTATTCATTTTATCTGAGTTGCATCCCTAACCTTAGTATTACGACAATATAGTGTACCCGGATTAGTTAATTCGAGTATTATAATGTTAAGTATACTGTACCCAGACAAGCTGTTTCGAGTATTGTAGTAACATAGTATTGCTAAGCATTGTGTACCCGGATAAATTGTTTCGAGTATTGTAGTAACAGTAATGCTAAGCATAGTGTACCCGGATGAATTGTTTCGAGTATTTTACTAACAGTAATGCTGAGCATAGTGTACCCGGATAAATTGTTTCGAGTATTGTATGAATAGTAACGTTAAGCATAGTGTACCCGGATGAATTGTTTCGAACATTGTATAAATAGTAACGCTAAGCATTGGGTACCCGGATAAATTGTTTCGAGTATTGTAATAATAGTAATGCTAAGCATGGTGTACCCGGATGAATTGTTTCGAGTATTATAGTTATAGTTATGCTAAGTATAGTGTACCCGGATTAACTGTTTCGAGTAGCATAATAACTTAACGTGTTGCTAACAAAAAACTTGTTGGTTTACCAAGATTTTTCTTTTATTTCTAATTTTGTATCTCCTACAATGTCATTGTAATTTTGCTACGGTAATTTTTAACAGTTTAGATATAGTATGTCAATTATTCACGGATTTCGTTTTTGCCGTTTGTTTTTCGGTTCTTTTTCCAATACTTTTTCCTCCCATTTTTTTCCTTTTCTTCCACCTTTATTTCTTTCTTTTACAACATCCAAGCTTATTTTTTTGTACTTAAAAAACTTTGGTTCTAGCTGTCCTTTGTATTCCTCTTAAAAAAAGTATATAAAACTTTTGTAATTATAGTTAAAAGAAAATTTATTTTATGTGTTTTACCAAAAATTTCCAAAGAGTCCTCAATTTCTGTATCCTCAAATGGAAATGTCCACGGTTTAGCAGGATGCTTTGATGTAACTTTACAGTTCTCCTCGCATCTTCTCCAATGGGCTGACTTCCACTTGAACACCGCTGCTAAGTAATCCTTCTCGGCTTCTTCAAGAGTTGCTGCTCGTTGTTCTCCTTCTTCATTGTCGAATGCGTGTTTTATTTTTTGACGAATACTAGCAATGCATTTTCTCGCATCATTCATAGAGACTGAAAGATATAACAATTTAGATTATGGTTGTTATTGACAAGTACGTATTCCCGACAAATTAATTCCGGGAAAACAAATTTACGCTTTTAAAAACACTATACCGGTATAATATATTTAGCAATGTAAAAGATTAACAATGCGAATATACTTTTTCCTGTTTGTGGTGTCGGCGTGGTGTTTGGGGCTTCGTAGTTCATTGATTCCTCCATTGAATAACCATGTTCAAGAACTAAACTTTTCCTGTACTCTGTATTGGCTTCCTCCTGTTCTTTTTGTGATTTTAAAAATCCTTCTGGCCGTTTAGTTTTTACATGTAAATGTGTCCACATCATTTTGAGGGTACCATAAATAGGGTGGTCCATACTCAACTGCACATATTCTTGACATGTCTTGTTCTGTTACAAATAATATATATTTTATATTTGTAAAGTTTATTTGTTATAATTTGTTTTTTTGTTATATTAACTATGTAAAAAACTAACTTTAGCCCAAATCATGAATTGGACTTTTGCAGGAAGGGGTTGTCCGGCATGATATTCTGAAAGATGTTTTAGAAATAGGCTTGTCGAATAAAATCCTCTTGTCATTTTCGTCGATCCTAGCTCTTTTTCCATAGGACAAACACTGTCACCCGGATTTAGTTCCGGAAAGTCATAGCATGAATAAAATCTAAATTTCAACATAATAAATGTTTATAACTGAAGAATGTATTTAAAAACATATAGTCCGATAACATATTGTCCGACTATGTTTGCTAAGTTAAATGTACCCGGATAAATTGTTTCGAGTGACTAACAACTTGTACTAATGCTAAACGTAGTGTTAGTATACTGTACCCGGACAAGTTGTTTCGAGTATTAAACTAACTTATAGTAATGCTAAATATAATATACACGCAGTAACTTTTTCGATCATCATTTTTACTTACCTGAATGCGGCATCGTGATAAAGATAAAAATGAGTGCAAAACTCTTCAGGGGTTTTAAGATGCAAAGCTTGAAGGTGTTTTTTACTCGTACTTGCGTAATCACTATTTCGCATCGGGTGCAAGCAGCAAAACATTTTTTTGTAATGTTTCTTTTCAAGCGAAAATACACGGGGCACATTTTCATGAAATATCTTTTTTGCTCGCAAAGAGTTCGCCTGAACGTAATCCCGCCAATCCAAGAACATTTGCATAAATTCGGGAAGCTGAAGATTTTCTAAAACCTCTGTCAACAAATTTTACCTCCTAATTATTAACATCTTTATGAATTGTAGTTTCAGGTTCACAATCTGGTATACCAAGATATGAAAATAGATTGCATTTGTTCGTACGTTTTCTTGTTTTAGCGACCTTCATGTGCATATCGAGATGATTTTTGTAATTTTCAAGCGAGTAAAAGAATTCGCTTTCAATTACTGCCCTATCGAGCATTCGATTCTCCTTAATGAATCTCATTGTCATTTTGGGGTTTGAAAAACCAATATCTAAAATAATCCATTACCACCATGAGTAGCCCAATATTTACATTCGAATTGATTGCAAAAGTTGATGAAGTAACATAAATATTTGATCATTATTTTTGTAAGTATTTCACACCTTTCTCTATTTCATTTGATTCCCAATGATCCAAAGTGAAGGCCTTTTTGTTATCTTCTTTATTGAAATACGCATATAATTCTTTTTCCTTTTTATACCGGTCGTTCTCGTCTGCAGCTGTGGTAATAGGCAAAACTTTATTTAATAACCCTTCAGACAAATTGGAATAATCTGGTGGCAAGTCATCTAGAAATTCTTCATCTTCGTCCAAAATCTGCATTTGGGAAACTTCTAGTTCCGCCGGTATCACAATATCTATTCGTGAAACGATTAGCACATAATAAAACGGTAATCCCATTTAATTTACAAAACACATATTACAACCTATTACTATATTACCCAACAGAATAAATTTTGGTATCCTCAAACATTTATTACTAATATACCCGAAGTTGTAAGTTCGGCTAATTTCTAACATTTAATACGAATATACCCGAAAGGATAAGTTCGGCTATATTAAAGCATTTGATACAAATATACCCGAAGTGATAAGTTCGGCTATTTTTAAGCATTTGATACATATATACCTGAAGTACAGCATTTTGGTATTTATATAGTGAAGCTTTTATGTGAACACCTAATATATTACTACATACCGTCAACTACCTTATCATCTTCAGAATCTAATCCACGTTTTCTTTTAGATACTGAAGCTGTTGCCTGTTTGTTGGTTTTTGAAACACAAACATTTCTGCTGGTACCAGCAACAGGATCTGAAGGTTCTGGAGGACTTGGATCCCCTGTGTCTTCTTGACCTCTTTCTAGGTCTACCTCATGATCTCTAATAGTGTTATTCAAACCTGTATCGGATTCCGGTGGAGGTAAAACATACTCGTACATGTCAGGGACATCATCCCACAGGTAATTATCAAGATTTCTCTTAACATCGTTTAAGAGCGGCCTTGTTTTTGGACGTATTTCCCACTTTTGACAGGTTTCACTGGCCCACTCGGATATTTCCTTACCCAATAAAAAAATTTAAAAGTCAACATTACTAAGGAAACACAGGGCTGTTACTTGGGGAAAAATAATTTTTATACATATTAGGTTTTTGTGTCACAGAATAACAATGAATTATTTGTAAAACTTACCAAGTCGGAATCAGTGTTTCTCAAGGTTTCTAACACCTCTTTATATTTGTAATTTTGTCTACATAAAAGATATTTTTGAGGTACCCAAAAATGGTAATTGACAGCTTTTTTTCGTTTTTGAATTGTGAATTTTTCCATATATTTACAAAGGAATAGCATCTGGTTGTCCTCATATTTACGAGCCAACACAGTCATGGTTCTGGGGTAGATTGCGATGTTTTCGCATTTGGTTTTGATAGGGCACCAAACGCTCTCAAACCGGAATAGGTTTAATAAAGCCATGTTATTACTTTATTTTTCAACGACCCCAAATAGTTTAGTAGTATAAATATATAATAATATAATAATAATAATAATATAATAATAATAATAATATAATAATAATAATAATATAATAATAATAATAATATAATAATATAATAATATAATAATAATAATATACTTCATATAATATTAGAGGCACGTTTATAATAACTGATAAAAAACGCGTCGATTGTTACTTGTTTAATGATGAATGATGACTGAACTAGCGAGTTTCAAAATCGTTTCCTAATATTGACTACGGGAAGTTAGTTACCAGTAAATTACAATAAAAAACACAAAAATTAAACAAAAAAAACGCAAGCTGATTATCACATCTTGATCACGTATGCTATGTCAACGGAAACCTTATCCTAATAAAAATAATTGATACATGACGTTACTATTCCACTCAAAAATGGGTATCGGGGTACAATATATTTAGCATTGATTGAGATTAATTTGCTACTCGAAGATGTATTCCCGGCGCTATAAAATTGGCATTATTATGAGTTACTATGCTACTCGAAACAGCTTATCCGGGTATTGAATTTAGCATTATTTAGTTACTATGCTACTCGAAACGGTTTATCCGGGTACACTATAGATAGCATTACTTAGTTACTATGCTAGTCGAAACGACTTATCCAGGTATATGATTCTTAGTAAAGTTACTATGCTACTCGAAGAACTAAGAAAGGAATCATAATTAACCCAACAGTTAGATGGGAAGGAAATGAATCCCAGCCTGCAGCAGTAGATCATTAAAAGAAACGAATATATGAACCTTGCATACTGTACTTTAAAAAAAGATACAAGCTGAAAGAAATGGAAGTTATTGGGTTGCTGATTGGTACTAGAGGAATTATACCAAAATACTTTCAAGAGTTTCGGAAGAGATTTGACATTTCTAGTGATATTATTAAGGAGAAAGTTATAGCAACTATTCGTGGATCAGTGAAAATAATTTATAATCATTGTTATAATAATAATTAATAATGAAATAATTTAACAAGCATAATCATTTTTATGTAAAAATCATAGAATTGTGTTACTGTGTCGAAAGGCAAACACCATAGTGGTGTCAGTGAAATAAAGTTTCTTTTCTTCTTTTCTTGATAATGTGTTTTTAAAATTTTGTTTCCCATTCGTTGCCGTTTGGTTACCTTCTGTAGTCTGTAGTACTAGAATTTAACTTTGTTTTTTAACTAATGTTTTTTATTTAATTTTGTCGGCCACGCAACAATTGAATTGCGCTGAAATTGTTTACTTTAGATATTGTAACGTCAGACTCATATAAAAAGTTTCATCGCGGGACCTTAATGGAAACTAAGGGGTATACAAGATCAAACATTGGGATATGCATAGCAAATTGACATTGACGATACATACTAATGTTTTGTTTAAAAATATGAAAAGAGCCTAACATTTGAGAAAAACTGGAAAACGAGAATTTTCACAAAATTATTGAATCTGTATGCCTTATCAGTTGTCGTGCACTACAAGTACAACCTATACAAAATACTGGAGCAGTAGCGTCAACTCTTCTATGCGTCTTCACATTTTTGATGGTTTTACGTCCAAAGTTGAATAATTACTATACATTATTCATAAATAGAATAATTCATAGAAGTAGGATTGTTAAGTTAACATAATATGAAAAACAGCACCGAAAAATGTTTATTGTAGAGATTATCGTTTGACAATTTACATAACATAAATATTAAGTAAACATTTTCTGGATATGGATGAGTGTTGCAAACACATAGTAAGAAAGGGCGATCAGCAGATAGCAATTACTCATATGAGTTTTAAGTTTTTAAGTGCCCATTTGTGTATGACGTGTTCATACATAGGTCATGTTTAAGCTCGAGTCATTCTGGGGGTTATATGTAAGTACAATGAATGAGTTGTGTTGTTGATGTGTCTTGTCTCTTTCATGTCATACCTTTCAAACACAAATACGACACACAAAATCTATCATTCAGACTCAATGGTAATACATATGACAATACACAACTTGCGCAAGGCTGTATCTGTATCCATAACTCCACAAGGTATGAAGTTCAACAAGTATAACGAGAATCAATCATTAATAATATTGTATTTTAAACCATACTTTTACACTCTACGTTCAGGAGGGTACATGGAACGATAAAGGGGTAATTAACAACGTCTGGTTCTGTTTTGTGTACACATATAAATAGCACTTTGGCACACGATCGGATAATAACAACATGGTATTTAACAATTATTTTGTTGTTATATATACGTAACAAACACATCATGATGAGCACAATGACACAACTCAATTCACTTTTAAACAGTTATCTATACTAGACATACCAAAAAAGGAACAACAATAATAATAAGTTACTAGAAACTACATGGCATACAAAGTTTAAAAAAGGCTTATTTCTTTCTGTTCCAAGTAATTAGTACCTAAATACGTAGCAGTTGCATAAATTAGAGAGATTCATATTCATAGCTGTATTAGGTATGTATAAAAGCTATTTGATTTTACTTAATTAATTACGTTGAGAACAAGTTGAAAATGTAAAGCATCATAATCAGGAATTCCTTTTATAGTGTAATAGAGGCTTTTAGTACATGACAGGATAATATAATCCGTTTCACAATAATTCCGAATAGTAACAATAGGACCGTCCCCGTTGTTTAATCATAGCGAGGATATTAAAAGTTCGAGAATTTGATATTACTAATGATATTTATATTACATATTATGAAAATGTACAGACGAAGCTTTTGACATGTACAGGATTATAATTGGCTCTTTGCAAGTAGTAAAATCTCTCGTTTTTCTTTTGGAAAGCGCAACTCCCGACCCAATGAACGAGCTTCTTCCAGTTCCGTTTCTGCTTGCGTTAATTCCCGGACTGAAAAACAAAGACACATGGTATAAATACTTGAGTGATAAATTGTATGCCTTCTTATAGGTTTGCATTATTCTCAACATAAAAGGAAGCGTTGCGAAATAATCGCGTCACCCCAAAATGTTTCAACTTGCAGTAAAGATAACTTCATTAATGGAGAAACACAAGTATTTTACATTCAGCACAGCTCCCATATATGAAACTGACAACTTTTTAACTCTTCAAATATAGAATAGTGATGCAATTATTCGTTTGTATTATTAGTAATTATTTAAAGTAATTCAATTACTTAATGTTGAAGGGCTCATCTTTTCCCTTGTCACCCAATCAAGTGCCATTTGTCCTCTCATTGAGTCATCCAAAGGTCGGGCGGAGTAATGTGAGATAACCTGAATTAAAACAATTTAATGTAACTATAATGTAACATTTAGGATACATATAAGATACATACCAACACAATAATAATAATAGTCTACCGATTGGCGTGACATTTGATAAGTTAAAATAATTGATATTAAACATTTTGATTATAAATAGGTTATTTAAAATCCGAGCCCGAACCTCTTGTCGAGAGCATTGCCTTTCCCGCATGGCCCTCAAGCTGCCATTCCAGTGGAGTAATTGAAAGATGGTCATCATCTCATGGAATTGCAGCATCGTCTTGCCTTTTGCAGCTTCAAGCATTGTTTTAAAAGCACCAACACCCGCATCATCAGGGGATGAGCACTGACTGGAAGCATCCGTCACAGCCGCTGTTATAAAAGTATCGGTAATCCTTCGAGTAGGATGCTCATTAAATAAAGAATTCATTAAAGCTATCTTGGCTGCTGAACGACGGGCTTCGGCTTTTGTTGGACATTTCTGTGTATAACAGCAAAAGAAAATCCATTCGTTACATCACATACTTATAAGGATTTGACATCATTTTTTCTATTATTGTAAGCCGATTGTTCCTCTCTTGTCTATTATTGTTCATTGTAGATTTTTATATACTTTTAAATGCGGTTCTTACTATAGCGAGATATCTGACAAAGAAAAGTCGCACAACGGATAGCGGCTTGAAAGATTTTGAATAAATCATAAGAATGTACAATTATTTTAGTAATTCCCCAAAGAGCACATGATATAAAAATCTAGCCACATATGAACTTTCACTTTCCACGTAAAGCACTTATGTATATACATATATCGTTCAAAATAGCATACAAAGAAGTTAAAACATATAAAAAGTTATCATTTCATGAGAAATTCCATCTCATGAAAACTTGATAGTTGTCATGATATAAAAAATTGTAGCAATAAATCAAGCTCAGATCTATCTGTCTAAATCTCAGAATGATAAATAATGGCTGAGATTGTGCTCTTCAGACGTGAGAAACCTGGGCAAAATCTGCAATTTGTCTATTATTTAGTAATATTTTTCATTCTGGGGCAAATGCAATACACGCCTGATGTAGTTACGCTTTGCGCGTAGTAGTACATAAATACATTACAGAGACTAAACAGACGAGAAAACACAAAACAAAGTTTTGCTTTGCTTACCTGAAAACTGCCAAAACAGGATCCTCCCGGAAGAGTCACATAACAAATGTAAGGTGGAGACTGAGATGGAACTGACTCATAAATCACACAGGCATTATTTGCCGATTCCGGAGATTGCTCCTGGGACTTGAGCGTCCAGAATTCTTGCAAAGCCTCTACTACATTGACTGGATATGTGTGCAAATAAAACAAAGAAAAAGAGCATGGTGAGAATCAATTTTAATACAGATGGATTGCAATTTATAGAGGATGAACATGATCGAGGTTACAATTTATAGGAAAAGAAAAGAAGTTCTGAGTGCTATACATACAAATATACTTTTATCCCCAACAGAAAGATAGGCTTATTTTTGTCCTATACACCTTTTAGTACCATCAAGGGTCCTATCCATCCTTTGCGAAGGTAATTCAATAGCAGAGGATTTAAATCCCTTGATTTTAATTTTTCATTTCATTTGTCATTCTTTCAATAATGTGAGTCTGTAGTACATAATAGCATACCTACATAAATCGTTATAATTTGCAGTTTATGTGTTACATATATCTCTGTATATGAACTACAAAACTACAGTATTACAGATTCTGTAGATTACAGGTATACAATCCGTATGTACTTACACCTACGTGTGATATTTTATCTCCATATAACGCTTAACGCATTCCTCCTTCGCGAGTCATTCTTTTTGCTTATTGCACTTCTGAAGAAGGTGCCTTACATGCAATGATGCAATGAGCTGTACCGTTGTGCTTTTAAATCTTCCCCACACTATACATTTGTATGCCTAAATAATATACTTATAGTTTTGGTCCGTATATACACTTATACTTCATTCCCTGCATTTACCAAATGAAAACCTTTAATACAATTTAATATTTGAATTGGGTTAAGATTTGCACATACAGTATTACTGTTGAAATCCTGCCATTTGTAATAACAGGACCAAAACCTTAAAATATATCAAAATATAAATCTTACATAGCAACGCGATGAAAAATTAATTCTGACGATATAAAAATATGAAATAAATAATAAAATTTATATCGGTTTCATGCATCTCATCTACAAGATCTTAAATCCTGATGTGTAAAATACTTGATCCATGTAAATGATACAATGTAAAAACTTTTGAAGGGAAGTGCAAAGTAATAAAAACGACACTCATAGATATTTCTATACTTATACATATACGAAGTAAAAAGCTAATTAAACGAAAAGGTTCATTTCACAAGCCCAATGTCCGTAGAAAAGAGGGAATAATACAAGAAGAAGATACACAATAAGAAAAGAGAAAAACAGGTTTTTGATTTATAAAGTAAAATTGTTACATACCACGATTATGATAGGATGAATGTTGCCTTGCAAAGTTTTTAACAACAGCCTCGACTGCTTCACGTAGTTCCGAGTGGCTTGAAGGCATCTTCCCTACTAACTTCTCTGCAGTCGTCAGTCCTTTTACTAAATAGTAATAAGAACTTTTATCAACCTGCTGACTCCTCTCTGGCTCTCAATCCCACACTCACGTTGTTTAACTTTTAATCTGTATACTATAGATATAGATATATGTGCAGGTAAGAATAAGTAAAGTCCTTTTCTTCCTTATACATATGGCATGGCATATAAACATAGGTATTCACTTTTGAGACTTTAAGTCACATCAGACCAGTGCAGTCAGATCATGAGAAAACCAGGTTTACGTTGTGTTCAGAATGAAAAAAATATGTATGCACTTATGTATGCACATACCAATATGTTGTCCATTTTTTTCTCATCCTCTCTCTCTCTCGTTCTCAGGCACTTTACATTTAATACAGATACGTTCAATTTACCAAAACCCCCAACAATACACCTTTGAGGCGATCCAACCTTATAGTGCACACAACCACAATGGTAAACTCTGCTGGTTCATTGCATGCTATTCTCAGTACTTATTCTTAGAGGACTTGTGTACATCCCTGGGATGTCCTTATTGTTGCTGCAGCCTGCCAGTAGTATGCATTGAAGTTACTATAATGGAGTTTATACATATAGCTAGTAAAAATAAAGGTAAAAGGTAGTAATTCAACAATATATTTAAGAATATGTAAACCTAACATACCTAGGTATATAAGTGCTTCCAGTGAAGGTACTACAGATAGGTATGCGATTTTACTTCAATGAAGCTCCTTACCGTTGTGTGTATGCTTAAATCTAAGATAGGTATATTACTATACATGGATACTAAAGGTGTATGATAAAGTGAGTAAAAAGGACAAAACGAGAAGCTTATGGGATCAAAAATGCATTCTATACACCCCCTTTTTCACTTCACCCCGGGTTTTAATCATTCAACTCTGGTCCTTCACTGTCTGCAGTGAGCGGCAGCATAGCGGGGTATTATGTACACTGTTCTCGGTTGGAGCAACCAACCACTGCTATGCAGAAGACTTGACGTCGACTAAAACGTGGGAACCTAGCAGGGAAATGTCATAAAAAATACTTCGATATTCTAATATATCTTTCCTTTACTTCTTAAAAATTTACTGCTATACGTAACCAAAATGAAATAAGTATGCATGAGAAGGCATCATGCTGGAGGGTTGCTGGAGAGTTCCAGAAAGATGCAGGGTGTATCTTCTGGAGAGTTTCAAAAAGATGAACAGCATATGTACGTACTATAGAAAGTCTTAAGTGTCTTGTAAGCATCTTCTGGAAAGTCCATTCAAATAATACAGACATATAATATATCGTCTGCGGACAATTCTTTAAAAGGATTTAGTATCTTCCGGAGAATCTATAAAGAGCTACAAGCCTAAAGCATGTATTTATGTTTATCTTCTGGCTTTTCTGATGGAGGAGAGGAGGTGAAGAGCTGAAAAACATGATAATGATAAGGATGTATACCTCCCATCACTTTAAGTCCCGTCTTGCAGTATTTTAATGTGTTATTATTACCTTTGAGGCATTATATTACATCCGTCCATACACAAATACATACCTATATACGAACTCTATGCGGATCGACATTTTTATGCCTTTTTTACGACAATATTCTTTCGCTCTCTCCCTTGCTTTCTCATTTCTTCATGAAGCATTAATATAATAAATATATTTACTATCAACTATTTATAGCCTGAAAGAAGCGTCGCTCGTCTTCGACATATGCCTTGTTTTCATTGATATTCGATTCGCCTTCAGAACATTAAAAATGCTGATTCGAAAGATTCTGTTGGTCCCAGTCCCAGCATCCTTTGAAGTTCATCGATCGTTTTGAGCAACGTCATGTAAGTATGAGCATAAACAACGTCGCTCAATTTTGGGCTTGCATTTTTATTGTTACATTAGTTTAATTATGTCGTGGCCGGGTGGTTCCAAACCATCTACGAAGCTAACCAGCGATGACGTTTTAAAAGCCGCATGCACGGTCGTCTTAACTGTTGTTGTTGAAAATGTAGATAGAGACACAAAGTCAGACTGGAGACAAGATTGCGTCGGGGTTAGGTAATTTCTTATGCGGAGCGAGCAGAGATGAGTAAGTTTGGGATAACAATAATACCTGAGCGAAACCATATGAATAACAGATATATGTACATAGCGAACAAATCGAGCAGTGGTTGTAATACACCTGAAAACAGGAAACCGACATCACACGAACTTGTGTATGTTTAAAGACAACCCTATAATTTAGTATTTTTTCCTTAGCCGAAAACCAAAATATATCGTGTTCACATTTTCCAATTTAGTTTACATGATGATCATCATATGTACAATGGTTAAGAATATTATTATTACGGACAGCAGTGACTTCGCCTTTTCCCCCGTCGCTCATTGAAGGTATATAATATTATATGTATTAGGGAGACTGCATTCTGGATCCTAACATTTCCTCGTCTCCTCCTGTATTGTATAGTATAATAATCTAGATGTAATGAGGTAAAATATCGTGAGATTCCAACAGATTCCAGCAGTTACTTTTTTCCTTCGAATGCGTAACATATTACATTAATTATAGAACCATGCAACAACTACTCTACATGGAGTTGTAATATCTCTCTGTTTATCTTGAGGATGTCAAAAATACTATCCAGTGTTTTCCCTTAAGAAAACTTGTTTTAAGTAATATTCTACACAATATTTCAACACATTGTATACATATGTATCTGTGTATAGATATACTATTATATGTATGATGTGCCTGTGGAAACCCGTAGTAAATATTAGTTTGGTTTCATACCCCCCGAACCCGAGCCTGTACAGGATGATATGGTGTTAAGGGTCCCGACATCCCAGGAATTATCCCGAAAGGGTATATGTTTACAACGTGGAGGAGGGTGCATTAAAATATAAATTAATTTTCTCTAGGGTAATTATTAAACCGAACGAGGGCTTCATTTTCCATCTTATTACAAATGGTCATGGTCAATTTATTTTATTATACTGTCCGGCCGCTTCCAATATACAGCATTATTATAATATTTAATATACTTATACCAGTAAGTACCTCCCCTAATGTGCTTATAGGGTTAAAGCCACGAATATCGTATAGAGGAACACACACAACCCGCTGTACAACAACAGGTGAGAAATTCCTTTCCGACACTGTTACCCTGGAAAGGACAAGTTGGCAAGGGGAATAATCTTTGTTGTTATTTTAATAGTATCCCTTCACTACTCTGCTCAGTTCATGTTATTTTTAAAAATTCAAAAACACTTTATTAGTTTTTCGTCATGGGCTTCACTTTCCTATAAGCTTTACTTTCCTATTATCTTCCACTTCTCTCTGGTCTGTTAGCTTTGGCGCAGTAGGATAATGCATTAAATTCACTTTTAGGCACGGATTTGGATGATTGGTTGGTATTTGTGATTATAGTATTATACATATAAGTACGATAATCACGGTACTACAACAACATACCTGAACCTATATCATACATACTGCGAATACCAACGATGACTACAAATTCATGAACGAAAGAAATTTAAAAATAAACCCCGACCAAAAGTCTGTTGAAATAGGAAATCAGTTTTAAGCCAACCAAAGTATTTCTCCAATCTACAATACCATAAAATTAGCAGGACAGAATGAATACCGATACCAATACCAAAGGAGTGAATGAACTACTAGTAGAGTTAAAAACTTCTTCAAAATCTTCTAGAATTGCAACAAGTCCGTCCAGAAAACGAGTTCGATTGGATAATTCCCTACTTGCTGCTGGAGATTGCGACGATGACCGTCAACCTGGGAAATCACTGGATGACTTTATTCATAGGCTCAATCGTGGTAACATGCTTAATCAACGTCGCTTTTAATTTAAACACCCATTGTGAAATCTGTAATAAATCCACCGTAAATACATATTGTGGATTTTTTAAAGAATGAGTAATTATTAAACATTTGGTACATAAATGAATTAGGGTGCGGTAGCAATGACAAACCGGATGTAACACAAGACGAAATTCTGACGGTGATTCGCCAAGCTCAGGAGAAGCTTAAAGCGGATCCCATGCTGTTGATGCTTAAGCCCCCTCTGAAATTATGCGGTTGGCAATAAACTACATATAGTACTATAGAAGACATTTGATGAGTATCATTGAGATTAAATTTATGGAAATTAAAACGCCATTGATGAGCATAATAAATATGCTAACCTTAGACAGATTAGACTTGTATAACATTAGATGCATGACGTGTGCACGCTAAAAGTCTCACAGTGCCTCAATACGGGTATAGTTATACAGAGGCTTGGTTATCTGTAGCAACTTAGTGATGATGGAATTAAACGCTTTCACAGGCGATATTCACGGACAATTTGAAGATTTGGTAAGGCTGTTTGCAATTGGAGGAAGCTTACCAAAAACTAAGTATGTTTTCCTCGGTGATTATGTGGATCGTGGTGACAAGTCTGTTGAAGTCATTTCCTTGCTTCTGGCATACAAAGCGAGATATCCCAATAAGATCTATCTGCTCAGAGGCAACCACGAGTCAACGCATGTTAATAAGAATTACTCATTCTACTCGGAATGTAAGTTTATCTGCGGATTTGAACTTGCAAAAAATAATCAGTGGTATATCAGGAAGTTCTTGAAAACTTTTTATGTAATTTTTTATGTGTAGGTAGTAAGTTGGGTATATAAATACAACATTTTAATAAAGTTCATGTCTGCAGGCTTGGAAAAGTACAGCAAAAAACTGTACAAAGCTTTCTCCAGATGTTTTAATTACATGCCCGTGGCTGCAGTAGTCGGAGGAAAAATATTTTGTGTTCATGGGGGAATAGGCCCGGGATTGAAGGATCTTAATCAAATTGCAAGACTGAAGCGACCCACCGAAGTACCTCATAAGGGCTTACTGTGAGAAATGAATTTGTCTTTCGTAATATGGCTATACTAAATAACTAAACATTAAGAGGGTATAAGTAAAAAATAGTGGAATAATTCGAATTTAATTAAAATAAATCTATAAATATTAGATGTGATCTATTATGGGCCGATCCCAGTGAACACACTGAGACGTTTGGAGAAAATACGGACAGAAATTGCTCATACATTTTTGGAGCGGATGCGATTTCAGAATTTCTATGCCGTAACAAGCTGGAATTGTTTTGCAGAGCTCATGAGGTTAAAAACAGCAACTAATATAAAGATGGAGAAGTTAGCCTTACAAGTTCCTTTCGAACATACTTCTAAATTATATACATGCTTATTGACCTTTACAGGTTGCCATGAAAGGCTATAAATTTTTCAAGAAACAAAAACAGCTTGTGACCTTATTCTCCGCTCCGAAGTACAATGGCTACGGTAATAAAGGAGCTATAATGGAAGTATCCGAGGATATGACAGTGACATTTAAAACAGTCAATTGAATGTACCCATCGAAATAAACTCCAATACAGTATACAGTTAATTAATTATGGACTATAAACAGATCAACGTCAGTAAATAAAATGAAGTCTCATTATTTTATTACAAACTTGAGGCTTTTGTCGTAATGTCGATATATTTAACGGCGACTCTGCACACACATACACCACGAACATGTAAACGTAATTATATAGGCATCTACAAACAACATAATAGGCCGCCTTAAAATAAATTACATACAATGGGATGTCAAAGAATAAAAACTAAAAGTTGCGAATTAGTTAAAAACTTATTGTCCACAGCGGAGTTGCGATTCGCCGTTACATTTTTGGTCTCATATCATCATAAATATTATTATATGGAGAATAAATAAAGTTATCCCAGACAATAACAAACAAGACACGGATAAGGATAAAAACGAATGCATTAGTATTGTCAGTTGTATATAGAAAAATTCTGTTCAATAAAATATGTAGCTATATAGTAAGAATGAACTTATGAATGAGCGGTAAACGTTGATGTTCACGGTCAATTGAACCGATTCCACTTGATCAGATGACGTTCTTGAGATAATTGAAGTTACCATCATTGTGTATTGTCGGGAGTAGAGTGGTTTTACTATCCTTATGTTTTGCTCGCGTGTACAACAACACTCCTGCAACTGCCATGCTCATTCCCATGAGATTCGTGAACGTGATCGGGTTCCTTAGAAGAAATAGGCTCACTGCGATAATTGCTATACGTTTCGAAGCATTTGCCACAGCATACGTTAGCGGAGTCACTATCGACAAGACTCCAAAAGCGACAATGTTTTGGAGGAAACTCAGTATCCCATCTGTTACCAGCAGAACTGACACTGTCCACCAATCGATTTCCATATTTTCAACCTGCAACCAAACAATAATAAATTCCATTCACTATAACTTTACTACTTAATATACACACCAAATAGCTCCAAGCAGCATTGTTTCATCGATATTAAAATTACAAGACGACAAAATTATTTGTACACCGACACATCATCATAAAACCATAACATAACATCCTCAACACAAAACTAAACAAGAATATGTTTAAATCAAATATAATAGACGAAAGCTAGATTTAGCCCTTCGGTGTCCGAATCTCACTTACACTATGTCTCGCCAGTAGACCCCGGACATCAAAGATGACCCAGATAGGCAGAAACAAGCACATGGATATCCGTCCTAAGATCGCCAAGAGCTCAAAACTATGAACACCAGTCTCTTTCATGAGCTTCTTGCTAAAAATATTCTGAAGACTAAACCCGCATGTAGCCGCCAGGGCTGCCAACAGTCCGATAAGATCAAATGATATTTCCGTTACAGTGGCGATCCCCACCCCCGCAATGATCGGGATCAAACTAATGTAAACCCGCTTCGTCTGTCGTTCGTTGAAGATGACTCGACTGAGTATCACGGTAAATAAGGGCATCGTGGCTTTGACTGGAAATCATCAAAAATCACACGAATTATTATCAATCAACAAATCATTTAATTACATACTATATAAGTGCAACCCAAAATTTCATAAAAAATTACCAGTATGAGCATAAGACACAGGAACTTTCCAAATGGACACATGACTGCTCACAGATGCCACAAACTTCCCAACGGCCAGGGGAATGACGATGGTCATGTAGTAACTCTTCGGGATGGAATTACTCTTTAATTGGAGGATCTGCAGGACAGGTACGGAGTAGACTGTGATGGAGAGTAACTGGACAAAGGTCACAGTCATCGGGTACGGGAATTGATTCAACAGAGTCTTCCCCACCACATTGTTCAGAGATGATATGGTGTACCATAATAAGCACAATAGTATTATTTTCGCCGTCGACTTTTTGATCCAAGGCATATTATATGCCTTCGTCTATTTATAAAATAATTAGGGGGGGGGGGAATGTGTCGTCTATTATCTCACACCTACCGGGGGTGGGACAATTCTATTCTACTTTCTAGTCATTTATGCACAAAATTTTTGATAAAATATAATTTTTAAAATTTAATAATAAATTAATAACAATAATAATTTAGTCCAGCAGACCTCTGACCACCTGACCGCGAGAAAGAGCACAAAAAATAACAAGGAGGGAGAAGAAGCCTTGTTGTGCCAATTCTGCCAATTTTTGTGCCTTCGTTTATGTCTATTGGCAGTCTGGTCTGTTGGTCAAAATTGCGAGGAAGAAATAATGCTTTCGAACTTTACCGCTATGTATTTCCCTATCCCTCGCTCTATAAACTGACACGTCTGCACTTTTACTGCAGCAATCTTTTGCTTATGGCTTGCGTTGCCCCTCACTCACTTCACTTCCAAACTTCCAACAAACCCAAAAACTTGCCAGAAGGAATCCCTTCACAAGGTTTTTCATATGGCAGTTCCTGTGTTAAAATTGTATGTGTCCACACGGTGCATTGCAATGAACAAAGTTGTAGATTTATGTATTTTACCGTTCTTTTTAACTCGCTTCCAATTCTATATGTGCAGCAGAACGTTGCGTAACTTATAATGGGAAGCTTTTGACAGGCACAAGCTTGATAACAACCTTTCACTTTCACTTTTTTTAAATAACTGCATTATTATTTAAGGCCAAATTATCTTGTGCAGTAATTGTATAGTATATATATGTATTTAAATTATAAATGAATAGTTCCTTGTTGGAAATTAAATATTTGTTTATTTATTTTGTATTTAAATTTGTATTAATTTGGTTTTAATTGGGATTTATATTTATTTTGTCTTCAATTGGGATTTACATTTATTTTGTATTTATTTTGTATTTAATTGATTTTGTATCAATTTTGCATTTAATTTATTTTATATCAATTTTGTATTTAATTTATTTTGTATCAATTTTGTATTTAATTTATTTTGTATTAATTTATTTTGTATCAATTTTGTATTTAATTTATTTTGTATCAATTTTGTATTTAATTTATTTTGTATCAATTTTGTATTTAATTTATTTTGTAGCAATTTTGTATTTAATTTATTTTGTAGCAATTTTGTATTTAATTTATTTTGTAGCAATTTTGTACGTAAATTATATTGTATTATTTCTTAAATATTATTAAAAATGTGGACAAGGAAGTTAATAATATTTTTAAATTTAAATTAAGTAACTAGTAATACATTAAATATTGTATTTAATATTGTAAGTACATATTTCATATATAGTCATTGCTCATCCTGCACATTTTCCAAGAGTAATAAATATTTCCTCGTGCCAAAGGGGAAAATGGGTTGATCTAAAAGTATACTTATTTTATCTGTCAACCGCTGATTACGAGGGATAATAATGTGCTCATGCTAAATATTGTAAAATGGATCTTAAATACATACAACAAAATCAATACAATAGTCGTATATGTTTTAATGTTGTGTCATCGTCGGTGTCGGTATATAGGTAAATAAAGGGTACAAAAGCAGATGGCTTCATAGCTATAAATTTATGTTGTACATATGTGTGCCATATTCACTCCTATTAGTAGTAATAATAAAATCTTCAAAACACAAACTCTGCATTAGCTTAAATTGGCATTTAAATATATGCTAATGCATTTTATTGATCTTAATTTGAAACATAGTACATATGCCTGCGCGCTTTGAAGTGGATAAATGTGAGATTAAACTTATGTATGGTAAATCGCAATTATTATTGAGAACTGGCGATGAGATAGTATTGTATCTTTATATCTATATTGGTGCTCAAGCTCAATAATCAGCAAGTATAGTAGGAGAGTACTGATATTAATTATCCATTTGCATAGAACGTATAGACGAAATGCATATTATGTGTGTATAGATATTTATTTTATTTGGTACATAGGCCCTTGCAAATGCTAAATTCAAATTCTCTGAAATATTTAGAATCACACTGTGACTGTACTGTGAGTGATATGAAGCGGTCGTCCATGAAAAAATTATTATAATTTTATAATTCCAGCTAATTTATATATAAGTATTTAATATATATATGTTGTCATGTCAATGACGTGTTCGAGGATCTTTCTGCATTCGATGAATTATTGATGGGAGTTTACACGTGTAATTTAAATCACAAGATTACATGTGTATAAAATACTTTCAGATCTTTATCTTTCTTATTATATAGATCCACTGGGCTTGGTACAATATACTGAAATTTTGGCATGTTCATACTTGTATATAATATTTAATATTGTAAAAATTGCTTAGGCCATTAGATAACACATATTTTTTATTTTAAAATGACATCCGTCTTGAAATGCCTACATTAGTAAAAAGGCAATAATGTACTAATTAAAAATCCAATTATTCGCAAAAGTTACGGGATTATTAATAATGAAAAATCAAAATAACGGGTTTCTCCACGAGAAAAAAATATTCGGCAAAGCCAGCGATAAGACTCACGGCGATCCCTACTGCCAGGATAACATAAGCAGAGAACACATCCCGGGTCTCCAGATCTTCTCTGTAGCTTGTGATCTTCGCGTCACAAGTGATTCTAGAACTGCGAACATAACGGTTTCTCCGGGCAAAGTTCAAGCCCCGTTCAATATTTTTTATAAATCTGTAAAAATTAAAAAAAAATCTCTTAAAATTTAATTGAAATATTTTTCAATAAATTATGGCAATTAAAGTAAAATAATAATTGAAAATTGGAAAAACATGAAATTATGTATACTTAAAAAGTATAATGCGGACGTACAGATATGTATCACGTATATCTACCGACATTATAATGATATGCACGTTGAAAGACATTATTTTTAATTCATCGTCATATTAACATGGAAATAGCAAAATAGCTTACCCATAGTTAAAATATTCAATAAAAGGACTGTCCTTCCTGACTATCATGCTACTTTTCATACTATTTGAAGTAATCAAGACGTTGGAAATCCGATCACAATAATATTTATCAGATTTATTAGCGATCCTCAGTGTCGACACGAAATCATCGGAGAAACCCATGTAAGCACATGGCTCATCAGCAATTCGTACTACGGGATTGAGAACGGAGGAATCAAAAGCTATTTTTGCATTTTCCAAACTTGCATGGTCCGTATTATAGATGCTCTATAGAAATTACCACGAAATTAATTTTCAAGCACTTTATTTCTATATACATATATTAAAAATTACGCTATTTTCCTCCCCATAAATACTGCAGTCTCATTTTAATATTAGTAACTATACTAATACCTCCAGCTTTGACATCACAATAGGAATGTACTTGTCACCAATCAATGACAACTTGCTCGCTAGTAGCTCCTCTTGTATCCGTATGGGAAGGATTTCATTTGTTAAAGTGGATACTAATGCTGCTGAAAAGGACACATACAATACGAACCCGGAAATGGCAGTGCATGCGAAAATTATTTTCAAACACGTGAATCTTGGATACATATGCCACCCTATTAGGAATAAAAATATGGATGGAATAAAGCGTTAATAAATAAATACATACAAAGCGATACAATTCAGAGAGCAAATTAATGTAGTTGATATCAGCATGCTGAAAATTAATATCTAAAATAGTAATGTTTTTAAACCTTGTTGGCAAATGGCAGCAACGATAAACAAAGCAGAGTCATCCGCGAGTTCCGGATGTTTGCTCGCCTGATTGCCCAGCAACGTTTTTATACAGTAAATCGTTAATTGGAGGAAGATGAAAATGAAGAAAAAGACGGCAACCATAACTATCCAGACGAGATAGTGAAAGGCATGTTTGAAAATATCCCTAATCGAGCTGGTATCTGGTTGGTGAAAGAAAGCTCGAACACGTCCGGAATAATTTGGCATTAAAAGAGCAAAATCTGCACGGCTCTCGTACTGAACTGCAAGGGAAATCCCAATGTCAACTTCCCCAGACATAACTTGACGCCCTGTCCCTGTCCAGAGGGAAGTGAGCTCATCTTGGGCTAACCATCCTTCACCTTGAACAGCCTTGGCACTATAGGATTAAATATTTTGATTTTAGAAAAAATTATTATAAAATAATTATCTTTATTTCTTATAACATTGAATAAACGAAAATCTCTTCATTGCACCTAAAATTCAGCGCATATTCCAAATCAAGAAATAAATCCACGGAGAAGCCCCCAAAAAACTTAAGCTCGCCATCTATGTTTTCTAACTGGGATTCCAAAGGGAACTCTGGAGAGTTCTAGTAAAATGATTATTTAATTCACATTAAAAGGCAGAAGGATTTAAATTAAATATAGATATTTCAATTTGTAATATAGAATTTAATCCGATAAATTAAAATATTTAGGATTATCAAGCATTTCCAGAACCTCAGCAGCGCCAGTAATTGTAGCTCCGTAGAAATTAAACCGTCGAAAGGCTTTCCCCCGCAACTGCGCTAAAACATCAAATCCCTCGAAAACGTCCTGTGGATGAGTTACTTGCTGAAGAAACGGGACGTTTTTTACGGAATAAATTTCCCAAACGCTTGTACCTAAAATTCTAAATTTGTTACTCCCGTAGTCAAAATCTACGAGGGAATCTCCAGAGGAATTCGTTTTAACAACTTCATGAATCACCAGGAAAACTTGACTATTGACGGAAACTCTAGTTTCTACAACTAAATTTCGCAAAAATTCTAAGTGATCTTCTAGAGAAGTTTCCAGGAGGTAACCAACTACGAAGATCGGTTTGAAGCCGACATTGTGCAAGCACACGGAAATCTGCAGACATGAAATTTATAATTAGTTTTGTACTTATTAGCACAATTTAATGTATTATAAAATAGTAAATTACAGTTTCTTATAAGGATCTAAAGTACCTCGATCTAAACTAACTGTAATGTCAACTAAAAGTACCAAATTGATATTATACCTTCTAGACTCTTTTTACCTTATTAAAAATAGAAGTCAGGAATCTAGAAGATTGCATCTCAATAAAAACGATTTCCGGATGAGCATGGAGAGGCTGCAGGTTATTACAGGAGATGGATTGATTTACAGAAGAAGACCATTTTGTATTTTGGTGGAGGAACTCATGCATTGTCATTACAGAAATTAGGTGTGAGCTTTCGTAATAGTTTAGGATCTTCGCCGGAGCTGTAAGACAGAACGATACAAAATTTGCTTACTTGAAGCAATGAGGTTGAATTTTAAATATATTTTCATGGATAATAATATAAATAAAATAATAAAATTTAACATTACTATTAACAATTACATTAAGAATAATATTTATAATAATTAATATGATTTTAATAAAAGGATTAATAATAATTCAAATTAAAACCATTATTTTAATTTTTCCAAATTTATTTAATTACGTTTCGTCTCCCGATCGTGCACAAATATCACACCAGGATTAATATCCGTGTTTAAAAATGTATATAAATCCAGCCGGTCGGAGTTAGTTATTACTACTAGACTGGAGAAGATAATTAACAGTGACCTTATTTCCACGAATGATTTAAACATTATAATGATTTCATTAGTCTCTTTCTACACTGTCGCTTCCCAGATTCCTTTATAGACGATAATTCCAGAAAGAACTTTCCAAACAAATGTTTGATGTTTAGTATATACATACGCAAATAAAAGAAGCTCAACGTTAGTTTTTCGTCCTGGAGTATCACTAATGCCACTGTAGTTTGCATTTACGGAAGTATTAAGAAAAGAACGCTCGACAAAAAACGCTCGTTGTTTGCTAATAAAGTTATATTACTCTTTATTGACTTCCGGAGTCTGACAATTTAATCTAATAATAAGCGCCATATAAAATGTAACAAAATTACTCTCCAGTCTTTACACGTTATTGCATTTTCGTCCCAATAGAGCTTATTGACATTGACTGTGTATTCATATCCCGGAAGAGAAAGCTGCTTTTCACTACTTTTGGCTATGAGATATTAGTAGTCCAATTCCTGCGACGAATCTCTTTAGTGTTATCCAATTGCCAGAGCAAGTATGTACTGATTTATTTATTTACTACGTGTCTTTTATATGTATTTACGCAACTTTTTGCACCATTTTTATTCAATTGCACTTTCCTTAACGAAAGTAAAATTATGTTGTTCTAGTTTCTCTTATCCATGTTTCTGTGTATTTTATCCACATTTTCCCTATCCTCCTCCGTATTACGTCTAATCCCCACTACTTGTTAAAAATATATTTTTGCGTTAAGAAGACTGTTGTATACAAGCCAACGACGTACTAACTGATCGTGAGCCATGCTTTCCATTCCATAATAAATCTCCTGTTTACGTTTATTTAGCGTTCCATGTTCGATGAAACATCTTTTTTGATAAAAAATACTTTCATTTATGCACAGAGGCAACTGCACACGTGTGTGTATAGATTTTGTATTCACAAAAGTACATTAATAGAAAAAACATACTTGTTTTCCTTTCGTGTGACTGTCAAGAGCAAAAATGGGGAAAGTAGGAAAGAAAAAAAACAGAATGTGCTTTTACGGATTTTAGGGTTGTTGGCTATATGTAAGTATAAGTATAAGAGTAAAAACTCATCATACCAGGATCAGTAAATCTGCTGGGTTGAGGTTACCACAGGTTTACCAATATTTACTTTCCATTAAAATGCTAAATGCATACGTGCTAAAATCTATATCCAGGAGAATAACAGAATTACGTCTTCCATAATAGTAACATTATCAATTATTAATTGTGTTTATGCCATCAGTACCGTACACAACTTATGTATATATATAGGACGAAATAAAGATGAGTGAGACTTGTACACACATACGTTGTATAAATATTTTTCAAAAAATCCCATTAATGCTAAGCTTATTTAATATACAATACGTACAAACATTTATTAATGAAATTATTTATGCACATTTTACATAATTATATAGATATACAATATATATAAAAGTAAACGCAATATATAGCGTTTACTTTTAATTGCAAATTACAATATAAGGTTCACCTATACCTGGAAATATTTAAGTAATAAAATTATTTAATTAATCACACTTCTCACAATCAACAGCATATAAGTATATTTACGTATGTATGTATATAGTAAATCGTCCTATAGTATATTTGTACAGTTTTGGATTTATTTTCAGGACACCTGCCATATTTTTATAGTTGCCATCCACGAAAATGCACCTTTTTATTATTTTAGGAATTAGGAATAATGTTCCGGACATCTGGATAGAAAATCTATTTTTGATCTTTTGAGCCCCAGTACAATGACACGGCCCACGGCTAAAAATATTGTGAAAAATATTTTCTCAGTTGCAACTTCTTAGCTTTGCTCTATATTGTTGAAATGTAAATCCATTGTATTTGTTTGCCAGACTCAGATTATTAATTAAATTAAATTTAATTAAATATACATATAAACTGAAATAAACATTATTATGTGTTATGATTAAATTAAATGGTATGAAGGAAAAATGGCTGTTCTTGATTCAATTAAAATAATTATCTGTATTATAATTTCATTAATAATTAATTATTTTAATCATTAATAAATTAGAGACAATTCATAAAAAAGATTAATTACGAATAATTTCTTAAAAATAGTTGAACAAATAAATAATTAATTCTTTCAAAAATTAATTATTTGTAATTAACATAAAAAACAAAATCACAGAATAACACTTAATTATTATAATAAAAGACAATAAAAACAGTTACACAACAACTCTCACAAAATTATTTAATTAATCAAAAACAAATCTTAAAAAATAAAAACGTCTCAATAAATTATAGTTAATTAAAATCAATTAATGTAGAATTCATCAATATTTTTAGAAAAAATAATAGGAAGCAAAACGTATCAAAAGCATATAACAGGACATCTTGTGGGAAGAGAGAAACAAGGATAACGAAGGATTCAGGATTATAGATTAAGCGGCAAAATTTGAAATTCTCACATGCTTATTTTCAAAACACGAGGTTAGTCGACTTTAATATTGTGTCTAAAAGAGTTTTATTTCGTTATTAAGCGACAGTAATTAATTAATCACTGGAAGGAAATACAAACTATCTGCAGTGATGGGGAAGAGGTAAGTATCGTGAAAAAAAATCACTAATTAAAAAAATATTTTTGAATATTTATTTATTCAATTTAGACTTTTAATTAACTTTACAATATTTATCTAAATACAGTATTCAGTCTATCTGCATTTTTTAAGGAACATTGTGTTAAAATCTTGGAATTACTTGTTTAACTATCTATAAATGGATAAAAATTAATTAGCTACATTTCTAAAGTATTTATTTTGATTATTATTATGACTGATTATGTGATTATTATCTATTGTCTTTTTCAGACGGGTGGGATTTAAGCAGGCGAAAAATGCTATCAGCACTCTAAAAAGCGTTGTTTCATCTGACGAGGAGGACGAGCTCGATGCAATTTTGGACGATGAAATTGGCAGATACAATACTGAAAAAGATGAGTCCTTGTTGAAGAAAGGGAAGAAATCGGGAAAGTTGAAAGATGAATCGGATGGCGAGGAGGTAGGTTTTGTGGAATTTTTACGATTTCGTATTTTCATAATTTGGTAGCAAGTATGTATATAATAAGAATATATTTAAACAAGAAGACGATTATGAAATTAAATACATGGGTCTGTTTTGAAATTGCAGGAGGTGTACGGATTAAATTTGGAGTCGGATGAAGAAGATGAATCAGCGGGGTTTCACGGTACTGCTTTTGATTCTGATGATGATATGGGCGAGAATGATGAGGATGAAGAGGACGAGGAGGATGATGAAGATGAGGATGTGTTCGGAAAGCGTGATGTTGATCGCGGAATTCCAGATAGTCGAGCTTGGGGTAAAAAGGCTGGTATCTTTCACAGTACGGATTATGTTGATCAGGATTTCGGGGGGATGGAGGGTGAAGACGCAGAAAGAGCTCAGTTGGAGGAAGAGGAAGCCAAAGCTATTCAAAAAAGACTAATAGCCGAATTAGACGAATCAGATTTTCTGGATTTCTTACCTGCAAAAAAGGATTCCAGTTCTTCCAAGAAGAAAGGTGTTGCAAAGGAATTTCTCAAACTTGATCTTAATAACTTAAGCGCTGCCGAGAAAAGGAAACTTGTTGAACGAGAATGTCCTGAAGTCCCGCATTTGCTGGATGAAATTAAAGGTGAGATTTGACATTTGACCTCACGTACAATTTGTTTGGAGCACATTTAGCGGCATTAGAAATAACTTGATCTTGTTCTTTTTTCTATTGCAGAAAAATTACAAGAATTAACGGAAGTGAAACAGATTGTGAAAACAGAAGCCCGTCCTGTTCTAAAGAAATTTTATGAAACAAAATTACATCTTTTATCCAAGTACGAATAATCATTGCAGGATCATTCATTTATTTGTACTGTTTGTAGTATAACAATGTTGTTTTAATTAATATATTTTATTTTTTATTTTCAGCTATTGCGTTAATATTTCATTTTTCCTTTATCATCGATCAACTGAGCCGCAAAATTGTACGGGTCATCCGGCTATTAAAAGAATTTTACAGTATCGAAAGCTAATTGACGAGCTGAAAGTTTTTGACGCGAAAAAACTAGCGAATACTGAATTCAGTCGCACCCTAGGGGAAATTAGTTCCAAGATACCTGCACCGTCACTTATCAGATCAGAGGGTGATATCCATCTTCCTGGTGCTGAACTCGAAGGGGACGCTGATCTTGTAGAAGGAGAAGCCGAAAAGCGTAGGATAACATATGAAATGGAGAAAAATAAGGGATTGATGCCGAAACGCAAAAAGGAACAGCGTAATCCACGTGTTAAGCATCGTGAGAAGTTCCGTAAAGCAAAAATCCGCAGGAAGGGACAGGTACATTTGCTCAAACTGTCTATTTTCTTACGCAGTTGGTATAGTTTTGATTTAATTTCAACTTATAAATGCTTTGTTTACAGATTCGAACTCCCAGGACAGAGACACAAAAGTATGGCGGAGAAATGTCCGGAATCAAAATCAACCTCACGAAGAGCGTCAAATTCAAGTAACTGTGAACGCATATGTAAAATTAAAATTATATGCGATTCAATATACATGTATATTATTATCCTTAACTATCTTTTTATTTGTTATTCCGCTAAGAAAACACATCTACAAAGCTAGAATATTTTTTAATTATCAATCTCCTATCGTTAGTCTTGAGTAATCATTTATTTGTAAATTATAACCTTCCATTCAAAGTGTTTGGATAAAATCCAATTATAATTTCTAAATTAGAACTTAAAAAGTCGTTGTCAGGAAGGAATTTTTACACCCTACAACTTTACAATAAATCTATATATATGTATTTTGGTTCACTATCAAAATATGCGCAGATACTAGTACATACTGGCTTCATTTAAAAAAAACACATTTTACTTTAACCAATCTTGAGGTCATTTAGGATTCAGTATCGATGGCTTCTAACGTTTCCAGGATCCACGGGCGGAATGCATCCACATTAGTAAACACCGAGTAGCTTTGTGTGTCACATGTGCGAGTATTAGAGCTTTCTGTAGCGCTGGCACTCACAACGCCCTAAAAGTAAAATAAATCATTGTAGATTTTGTAATGATAGTTCGTTTGTTATAATGAGATGAAGAGTTTACCTTCAAGAAGTATTTCTCATAATTTTGCCCCCGCTCTAGAAATACTATTCCACCTCCGCTGTCACCGCTACATAGTGCGGTACCTGTCACGTCAATAAATTTAATGATTAATTATGGAAACACTACAATAGTGGATGTAAAGGATTGAACTGAAAATGTTCTTAGGATTACCATTAGTATATCCCGCACAGAAAACTTCATTTGGTAAATCGATCTTTAAGAGCCGCTGACATTGCCCTCTATCTACGATCGGTATATTCGCATACTTCAGTGGATACGCAATCTCACCGGTTTCATCAAGTCCGAATCCAGCAACCTAAAATGATGAATGTATAAAAACACTGCTGAAAATTGTTCAGCTTGGTAAACTATGGATAAATTGCTCAAGGAGAGTCCACAACAAGCTACCTATTACATTTACCTTTCCCAGTCGCCCGATACTAGGATTAATTTGTGAGAATTTGAAGTTATAACAGATGGGTCGTATGTATCTGCTAAAGTTAACTTGTGTTCCCAGCTCAACCACGGCTATGTCGGACTTGAGTGATTTGAAGTCGTATAATGCTGGAATCCGTACTTGTTTAATCTGTCAAAGAGCAGGGAGAGTTTAAGAGTAGTAAAATCAATTAATTTAATATTCATGAATCCACCAGTCACTTGAGAATATTACAAACTATCAACTATATCCGTACATCATATATTTTGGCCAACTTATCCTTGATGTTTTCCTCATATACAGAGCTTACTGGAGCCAAAACTACTTTAAATTGTGACCTCAAATAAGGTGATCTATGAACATCCTCGGCACAATGCCCGGCTGTAATGACGAAACGCCTTTCAATCAAAGTGGCCCCACACAGAAACTTGTACTTTCCCTGAGCCTTTTGCCGGAATATGGCAGCGTACCATGGGAAGGCATTCTTTCTATCAGTTTCTTTCGCATTTGTAATTAGTGGAGTGACATCCGCTGACAGAAGTCCACAATCTGTAGATATTAAGATAAGACAGAAGTAAAGGTTGGTAAGCTTGTCAAACTATTAGAGTCAAGTACAAAATAGAGGTACAGATAGCATTTGATTTTCTTTAATACTTGCTTCGCATTCAAATGGTCGGAAGGGTGTCCATCGTCCATTCTCATTACATCTCATATGTACTATGGAAACTTTGTTTTTTGGAGAGTAATGCTTTTCACATGATAACACTGCCAATGTATTTTCCGTGGCTTTCTTGCAGTCAATTGTTACATTTGTGTCCGGACTGTAGCAGTGCATCACAGTACCCTGAAATATGTTGAAGAGTTCCGATTGCTTGTTAAATACAGACTGTTTATGCGTGTATAGGTATAATTATGTTTAATAATGTACAAGGATGTGGATGTTAATTTGATGCTATACCTCGGATACTGGATAAGGTATGCAGCTCCAAGTTCTGATTGGTTCTGGGTTGAAAAAAGGTTTTATTCGGCGAACGTCTAAAGGCACAGGGGTGATCGGAGTTTTTTTATTCTTATTCGTCAAGACTGGATTGCAGAGCTGAGTAGCTTCATCTGATCCATCCTGACAGTCTCGGACACCGTCACAGATCTGATGAGGCTCCAAACACTTTCCATTCAGACCACATGGAGTCTCTCCTGGACCCCTACACCTGTTCTGAGCCCTGCAAAATATCGGATCTTCGTCAACGAAATCTTCATCCGGACAATTCTGCACTTGGTTACATGCTGCACTTAAAGGCACACACGTTGCATTGACACAGGAATACTGATTGGGTCCGCATCTGAAAAATTTAAGTATACATGTATTATAGTACTTGCTTCTTATTTTAAAATTTTAATTAACATGGAAACTAAAACGACCGTCGTTAAATGTAAAAGGGATGAAAAATCAACATCTGTTGGAACCGTACTGAATATTGCGAGTCAACCATTCATAATGACTTCGAATTTTCGCATTTACGTAGTTTGTATTTCCATTACAGCTACTTCCGGTTTTCAAGTCTGGAATTAGAGCTGTCATTCCGGCTAGAAAATATCGTGTTCGCAGTTTGGCCACCAAAACGGAACCATGTATCATGCAGGGGTTATCCTTTTCATCATTTGCTACGGTTATAAGAAAAACATATTTCACGTTTACACTAACTACATGCATACCACAGCACACCCATATGTATGAAACAGTTCGACGTATAGGAATTATGATTGCTGCTATTAAAATTTTATATTACATACCTGCTACTGTCCGAGAGCACCAAACATGATCAGAAGACAAACTTCCGGGGTAGCTTCGACGAAACAGTTGATTGCAGTCCTTGTCTTGAAGAGCTTTGGCACCTGAAACTGCCAAAGTACGAACACCAGGTGTTTTTGCTAATTGGCTAAAGCCACCATGTGTCAACTGCCACGAAGTAGGAAGGTCCCGGAGGAAGAACGGAAGACAAACATCTTGCACTTGGGGAGTCGTCATACTCAGGGGTTTGGATAAATGGAAGAGCCAAAAGTGAAAATTTTTGTTTTCTTCTTCATGATTATTGTACGGGAGGATGTAACTGACCTACGAAAATGACGTTTTGCCATGATTAATTAGTGCTGAAATATTAACTGTAAATTCAACCGACGTTTATACTTCCATTTAGGGAAATAACATTCATTTTCAAAATAAGAAAATAGCATAATGTGAGGCCAAAGTCTTTTAACAATGATACAACGTGGTGAGTTAATGAACCTGTGCATATTGTGTGAATTGGTCGGCATCCGCCAAGGAAGTCGAATTTAAACCCGTAACAAGCATAAAGCTTTCCGCTGGAGGAATGAAATACTTCTTTTGCCTTCCGTAGGAAGCACCATAGACACCGCCAAAAACAGCCAGAACAGCCGAATGGCCTATGAGAACTCCAGAATTTATGAATTTAGGACCATCCTTAGTTTTTTTAAAGATGGCCACATTCCATGGCATGAGTGTCCGAAGATCGCCTGGTACTGGATTAACAAGTCCACATTTTTCTATCCCCGAAAACTGACTACTATTAAGTTCACTAATGCTAATAGATAGGGTGAAGCCAAAGAAAATTGCTAGAACTACAGTCGCTATGCAAGTAGAGAGCACGTGAAAGTTTGCCATATTTTCTCAGATCCAGAGGGAATTACGCTGGAGAAGATGAATTAAGTAGTATCATTATTATGGCGACATTGTTCACTTATAATACACGCACTACTTCGTATATTTAAATATTTGTTGTTGGTAACACCACACAGATTAGAGGGTAGAATAGAGTAGAATTTATTAGAGATCACAAGATAAACTGTTTCTAAATACACTATACACACCACTTCAGTAATAATAATTATTACTGTTCAAACGAGGAAGATACCATCTTGTACTTGTATGTACTTATATGTAGTTATAACTTGATTGGTTAAATCTGTATATAGATTTAATGGAAAATATAGGACAACTTCTAATACCTTAACTGGTCTGATATTTAATTGCTCATGGATTAGTTGTATATCTCCGCTTGTTATTATTGTAAGAACGAATACGAGCTGCCGTATGAAAGAGCAATAAGTTTTAGAGGCTTGGTAAAACTACTGCTAGAAACTCTGTATAATTATCTAACAATAAGTATACCTGATGTCGTCAAAAGTGGAATTTAAAGGCAAGGTTAACATTGATGCTATGACACCTCTGCATATCTATTGCTAAAATCAACTCTAATATAATATTCTACGTATATTCTATAGCTATATACGTACTATTAAACAGAAGACAAATCGCATCGATACCTGTATCATTTATATTCTTCTTGTTGACCAGGGAACTCCATCATCCCCATTATTTATGAGTATGTATATGTACATGTGTAATATTACATCTGCAACAACACTACAATCAATATAAGTTGCATTTAGGTAGGAACGTTTTCAAGGTGGATCACATCAAATTGTTATCTCTATACACCTAAAGAAATAACCATGTGCAAGAATTTGGCCGAACAAATCGCAGTTGTAGCTCACACACCACATTAACTCCTTCTATACATATGCTATACATCTTTAGAGTCCAGCATTCCTGTTTTCCTGAATATTTTACATTAATTTGTCCAATCAGTTTCATTTGTGCTACAATCCTATACATTTGTATCCAGATTATATTGAATAAGGAACGTTGTGCGAAATACCGAGGCTGTAATACATACACAGCTTCATGGAGGCAGCAGATGGGGATGAGTGCAAAAAGTTGCAGGAGTTAGTCTGAGAGATCAACAAATACTGACTGAGGGCACTTTTTTCTTCTAACTAAATTTTACATCCCTATGCGTTACAACTCACAACATTAGCCGTTCCTGTACAGCAAATTAATATGCACAACTCGATTTGCAAGATTGGGAATAAAAAATTATTTTGTATGTTTTATGACCTCATGTGTTTATGGACCGTGTCTAAAGGGGTCCACAACCCAAACTACTGATCCCACAATAATGCACTCTATACGGTTTGGAAGAAAGCTTGTTCTACCATGGAAAGAAATAACTTTATTTTTGTGTTATTTATAATTTGTATATATTGTTTATGTATAATTTGTTATATAACTTCTGTATTTTAGGGTTGATTTCAATATTATTTGTTTGGTTTAGATTCACAGTAGTTTAAGAGAAGTGTAAAGGTATTCCGATCAACTATGTATTTCATTATTGTGCGATCAGTAGTTTGGGTTGTGTATTCGTAGACAATCAAAGTCAATCACTCTTACTTATTTAAATGATAAATTATTATTGCAGTACATAGTACCTTTACGTGTCCACAAACACAATCAAGGTGGGAATTATACACACAGTTCAGCATACCATAGTCCTCGCTTATGTTGTTATTCGATTTGCTATTTTGACAGGTAGTTATTAACTTTTCCAATAATAATAAAGACATTCTATATGAGTCGCTTGAAAGTACACTTAATTTTAAAAGTATGTATATTCATAAGTATGTCCTTCCACATCATCTGTTGCAGTGGGATTGACCTTCCGGTTTTGCCATTCCTGAGTCAAAACAAGTTCTTTCGTGCTTTGGGAAACCCTACTTAGTCATTTTCATCTTGAATTTTAATTAGTACTCCGAGATTTTAAATCTAATAAAGCTGAAATTGTCATTGTGGTTACTTTTAATGGTATATTCGCTAACATACTCTACTCAACAAACAAAATTATTTTGTGTATTTGCTGCATAGTAAGTATTTTAGTGCCCATATGGGTGAACATTTAAAAACATTCTTGAATTTATGGACACATTGGACTTCAGTATTCCCTAATGAGCAGCAATTCATACACGCTCTTAGTAAACTGCTGAATGATTTCTATACCAGCGAAAATTCCCTGCCGTAAAAGCAATCTAACATGTACAACTACATGTAGTTCACTTTGAAAAATTAATTGCGACTTGATAGTTCTGTTTGATCAAGTCTAGCGTTAATCATCATTCATCAGAGCTGTATAGCATTGGGCGGAGTGAACAATGGTAGAGTTCCATGGAGAAATCGATCAGAAGGAAGCATTTTTGTATTGTGTCTGTAAATGGGAGAAAGTGTTACATAAATGCAGCGGTAAGAAGTACAAATAAAAAAGAGTAAGTTTTTGCGCTGGAGAAAAGTAGAGAAACAAATTTGTTCCGTATTGGCATAATATATTATATTAGTGCACTATTTGATGTATGTACGTATAATAGTGGAGGTGGAGAGCCGAATTTATCTCACATATCAACCAACTGAATTCCTTTCAGTTTCTTTAGTTGTTGTACTTAACTAAAAATGTATAGGATACGGGGACGTTTTAAAGCAACTAATTTTAACTTGTGTAATCTAATGATTATGAGACCCACAATGCTTCTTGCTGGTGACAAGGGTATGTGCTGATTATAAAGGCAAAGTAATTAAGTTACATAAATGTGAACTTAAATATGGGCTATTTTCGTTGTAGTTCTATATCGTTACTGAATAACTGACAAATTATTTTGTTGCATTATATTCGTTAGAATGCCGAAGGCAGAAAAATATACTTCCCCATCTAGTGAAAAAAGTGTTCTCACTGCCTAAGCTTGCATTGCAATAATTTAAAATACAATGAATAGTAATAAATCTGAAGCACATTTTAGTTTCAATAATGTTACGGCTAATTAGGAATCAGTATCAATTGCTTCCAACTTTTCTAGAATCCAATGTCTGAATAAATCCACAATAATAAACACAGGCTAGCTTATTGATTATCACATGTGGGAGTGAGAGATCAGTAGCGCTGGCACTCGCGACGTCACATATGCAAAATAAATATTTACAGATTTTGTAATGATGGTTTGTTTGTTATAATGAAATGAAGAGTTCATCAGGGGAGTTCACCATGCAGAGATTATCATTTTCTTCATTTACCACATATACTAATAAGGTATTTACAAGAAGAATATAAAATTATTTATTAAACAAAAAATGTGAGCCCTATGAACACGATACAAGAGCAATCCAGCTTTTATGTTTTCTTCGGGGGTAACTTCTCCAAAACACTTGGTTGCAGTCATTACCTTTAAGTGATTTGTCGCCTGAAACTTCATAAGTATGAACGCAATGTGTTTTTGTTGATTGATTATTTGTTCGTTTGAATTTAATTACTTTTAAGTGATACATCATCTAAACAAACAAATAATGTCGAAATTCCCTCGTGTTAGTTGCCCGCATCCGTAAAAACTGACTCCCCAAAACTGGGTGTTACCGTGGATCACACCCACCAATACGATTTTGTACCCCAATGCTCGTAATAGTATTAAAGGTATATAAGCTCCATTTAAATAACAACTTTATTTTGAACCGAAAACAACTCTTCCCAACTTTCTTATTTCTCTTGCAGTTAAGCAAACGAATTTACGACTGGAAGGAAGAGTAGTATTGTTGTACTGATTTTGGAATAACACGTTACTTAAACTATGAATTCAATTGAAATTCGAAAAACCAATCTCAATGTTTGTTTCATTTTCAAACAGTAACAATTTAAGCGTTTCTCATCCCCCCATTTAGAAAAGAAACTGTTTCATTGTTTACATCACATAACCAGAATGCGAGGAACAAGTGGATGCGATGATTAGTAAAGTAATAAGTAGTTAAATTAATAGTAAGTTAAATAAATGCAAATCCCACGATTAGCCCAAACTTTATTCGTAGTATAAATCTGTGTCGGTTATTAATAATCAAAACACTTATTTCGCTACAAATTAACAATATCTATTTCATGAGTAAGAAAGTAATAATACCTTGGGCATACAAACAAATATACTTCCTCGTCCCCGTTTAGTGGAAAATATAATATTCACTGCCTAAAACTACATCTTAATATAAAATCGAGATTATAGTACAACCGCTATAACATTTTCGTTTATCTATTGTTAAGGTTACTTATAGGATTCAGTATCAATAGCTTCTAACGTTTCTAGGATCCACGTGCGGAATGATTCCACGTCAGTAAACACAGAGTAACTTTTCATATCACAAGCTTGAGTGTCAGAGTTGTCTTTGGAGCTGGCACTCACAACACCCTAAAAATAAATGTAACTCATAAAGATTTGGTAATAGTAGCTTGTTTAAAATAATAAAAGGAAGTAGTCGCCTTTAAAACGTATTTCTCATAATTTTGCCCCCGCTCAGGAACTGCTATTCCACTGTCATCGGTAAATATTGTTGTATCTGGAATGTCAATCAATGAAGCGATATCATGATTAACTTCATAAGTGAACTGCTTAACTACTATACAATAGTTGACTTTACAGGAATTGCAATTGAAAATGTTCTTAGGATTACCAATGGTGTATCCCGCACAGAAAACTTCATTTGGTAAATTGATCTTTAAGAGCTGTAGACATTGCCCTCTATCCACGATAGCCATATTCACACGCTTCAGTGAATATGAAACCTCACCAGTTTCGTCAAATCCGAATCCAGCAACCTGAAATAAAGACAACATACATGTTACTTTCATGTTAAAAACCATAAATAATTAAATGCTTTGTAGTTTATTAATAAATTACCGCAGGGGAAACCACTAGAACTAATATTATTACCTTTCCCAATTGTCCGATACTGGGATTAATTTGCGAGTCCAAGTTATAACAGATTGGTCGTGTGAATCTGTTAAAATTAACTGGCGTTCCTAACTCAACCACCGCGATGTCTGACCTGAGAGATTTGAAATCATATAGTGATGGAATCCGTACTTGTTGAATCTGTCAATGAAAAACAACTCAAATATATTAAATTAATTCACTATTCACAGGAAATACTATAGGCCATAACCATATCCTTACGTCATATATTTTAGCGAACTTGTCCTTAACGTTTTCTTCATATACAGAGCTTACTGGATCCAGGATCACTTTAAATTGTTACCTCAAGTAGGGCGATCTAGTAATATTCGCGACACAATGCCCAGCTGTAATGATGAACCGCTTTTCAATCAGGGTTGCCCCACACAGAAATTTGTACTTTCCCTTAGGCTTTTGGCTAAATATGGCAGCGTACCATGGGACGAAATTTTTTCTATCGGGTTCATTAGCATTTGTAGTTATCGGAGTTATATCCGCTGACAGAAGTCCACAATCTGAAGGTATGGGCATAAAATAGGACCATAGCTTAGTAGCCTTTTAAAATTGGAGTCAAGTACAAAAGAGAGGTAAGATTACATTGATTTCCTTAATACTCGCTTCACATTCAAAAGGTCGGAAAGGTGTCCACCGTTCATTCGTATTACATCTCATACGTACTGTGGAAACTGTTTTTTGGAGAATAGTGTTGTTCACAACACTGCAAGTGCATTTTCAGTGGCTTTCTTGCAGTCAATTGTTGCATTTGTGTCCGGGCTGTAGCAGTGCATCACAGTACCCTGAAATAGGTTAGAGAGTTCCGATTAGTTTATATAGACTGTTTATGTGTGCACACAAATGGGTTTCATCATTTACGAAAATGTTTAATCATATAAATGGGTATGGATGTTAATTTGATGCGGTACCTCTGATACTGGATAAGGTATGCAGTTCAAAGTTCTGTTTGGTTCTGGATTGAAAACAGGCTTAAATCGGCGAACGCCGAAAGATATTGGAGTGATTGGAAGATATCCATCAAGACTCTGCTACACAGTTGCGGAGCTTCGTCAGATTCATCCTGACAGTCTCGGACACCTTCACAAATCTGATGAGGCTTCAGACACTTTCCATTCAGACCACATGGAGTCTCTCCTGGACCTCTACACCTGTTGTGAGCCTGGAAATATCGGATCTTCGTCAACGAAATCTTCATCTGGACAATTCTGCACTCTGTTGCATGCAGCACTTAAGGGCACACACGTTGAATTGACACAGGAATACTGATTGGGTCCGCATATGAGAAAACCTTTTTGTGTTATTATTTTTGCATTAACAATGCTGACACAATGTAATAACATGACCTAATGTGAAAATGAGAATCGACATTTGTTTAATAAATGAGTCACGATATTTAAGATGAACTTTATTTACAAACTTACTGAATATTGCGGGTCAGCCATTCATAGTGACTTCGAACTTTTGAGTTTATGTAGTTTGTAATGTTTGTATTTCCATTACAGCCACTCCCAGTCTTCAAGTCTGGAATTAAAGCTGTCATTCCGGCTAGAAAATATCGTGTTCGTAATTTTGCCACCAAAGCGGAACCATGTAGCATGTATGGTTTATCCTTTTCGTCATTTGCTGTATATGTATGTATCAGTATTTATGAGAATATAAAATAGCACCACAAAAAATGTTTACGTTGAAACAGCTCATATTATGAATACGAACACTTATTGAAAAATGCGGTGATTTTGTATACCTGCTACCTTCCGAGAGCACCAAACATGATCGGAAGACGAACTTCCGGGGTAGCTTCGCCGAAACAGTTGGTTACAGTCATTGTCTTGAAGGGCTTTGGCACCTAAAACTGTCAAAGTACGAACGCCAGGTGTTTTTGGTAAGTGGCTAAAGCCACGATGTGTCAACTGCCACGATGCAGGAAGTTCGCTAAGAAAGAATGGAAGACAAACATCTTGCACTTGGGGAGTCTCCATTTTCAACGGTTTGGATAAATGGAAGAGCCAAAAGTGAAAGTTTTTGTTTTCTTCTTCATGATTACTGGACGGGAGGATGTAACTGACCTAAGAAAGGAACGTTTACCACCATCGGTTAATATACAAGTATTGTATGTCCGTTGTGTGTTTAAATTTTTTTCATCTTGCGACTGCGATAACTTGTTGTACTGCAGTCTGTCAATAGTAAATGTTTAACTATTGTTACCGTTTATGTTTATGCTATGGGTTAAATTTAAGAAAATTTATTTGGTAAATAAGTAGATAGAATAATGAACAATGTGTCAAGAAGAAGAAAGCGTTTAACAATAATTGTTTTACAACGTTAATGAACCTGCGCATATTGTGTGAACTGATCAGCATCCACCAAAAATGTAGAATTTAAGCCCGCAACAAGCATGAAACTATCCGCTGGAGGAATATAATATTCTTTATGTCTTCCATAGGCAGCGCCATAGACCGCCAAAAACGGCCAGAACAGCCGAATGGCTTAAAAGAACTCCATAATTAATGAATTTAGGGCCATCCTTTGTTTTTCTAAAGATGGCGACATTCCAAGGCATGAGTGTACGAGGATCGCCTGGTATTGGATTAACAAGTCCACAATTTTCTTTTCCCGAAAGTGAGTGCCATTACGTTCACTAATGCTAATGGATAGGGTGACGCCAAAAAAATTTGTTAAAACTATGGCTGCTATACAAGGAGATCAGAGCACGTTAACGTTTTTCATTTTCTCTCAGCTTCAAAGGATTGTCGGTGGAGGAGATTAATTAAGTGGAAATATTAATTTCCCATTATGTATGTACACTCACTATACTCCAGTACAACTTTTTATTTATTGATATTTAAAGGGACACATATTGCAAAATAAATTACTTCCGAATACACACCACACTAGTAACAATACGCTCAAACGAGGAAGATAACAACTTGTACACACGTAAATGTTGTTATGGCTTATAAATCAGAGTACATATATAGATATAAGAATAATTTAGGAAGGTATCCGCATAAGATGTGAACAGCTGGTCTAAATTTTAATCGTTCATGGAAAGATATGCCTCATTATTATTGTAAGAAGGAATATACGAGCTATGTAGCACATGAAATACCAAGAAGTGCTAAAAGCTTGGTAAAACTACTAGAATCTTTGTATATCTAACGACAGCCCTAATATGTAATGAAATTTCTATAACGATAAGAACCTATATTGTAATCAAAAGTGGAATTACAAGCAAGGTTAACATTGATTGCTGTTCTGTGTATATCTTTTGCTAAAATCCACTGCAATATATATTCTACGCTTATCACCTGCACTACTAAACAAAAGACACATCGCATCGATACTTGCATCATGCTTATTTTCTTCTTGTCCGGAGAACTTCATCCTCTCCATTAACCAATGATGAACACGAATAAGTATACACATGTTGCATGCTCATGTATAGTTACATATTTTACATTACAGCCGCAACACTAAAATCAAATTAAGCTGCATGTAGGTAGGAACTTTTTTCAAGGTGGATCACATCAAATTGTTATCTCTATAGCAGATGAATTAACAACCAAATGTGAGCTTTTTGCCGAAAAAATCTCAGTTATATCTTACAAACCACAACAATTCCGTCCATATACATACTAATAACTTTAAGAATCAAGCATTCCTGTTTTCTTGAATATTCAATTTGATTTTTTTCAATAGTTCCCTTCGTGATGCTCACCATACTATTTGTATTCAGATTATATTGAATAAGGACGTTGTGCGAAAAACCTGATGCAGTAATACGTAAACAGTTTAGATGGTCATGGAAGCAGCAGATGAGATTGAGTGAAAAAAGTTGAAGGAGTTGACTGAGGGATCAGAAAACTGCTGTGATGAGAGCGCTCTTATTACTTATACTAAACTTTACATCCCTATGCGTCACAACAATAGTCGTTCCTGTATAGCATTATTAATATTGTAGAGTGCATACAACTCGATATACCAAATTGGGGATGAATTATTATTTTGAATGTTTTATGACCCCATGTATATGTATTTATGTATGTATCTATTTATATAAAATAAATTATTATTCCATTTGAATCTTTTTTCGTCTACACAGAGTTCCAGGTGTAGCTACACACATAATAAGAATGAAAATGTTGTACAGAGCGGCATGTCATGATGATTGCTAATGTTGTGGTTTGATCTTTTGACATGTAGGTTAACATGTTGGCTAAAAATAAAGTAGTTGTGTACACACCTCGGAAGTACCTATAATTATAATTGCCATATATATAACCACACATACCTATGTGCATCCGCATTGTCAACTGCAGTACGATTGACCTTCTTGTTCTGTTGTCATTACCACGCGAATCAACTATGAAACTATTTTCAAAGTTAAGGAAAATTTACTATGTAACAGGATCGTTTTCTTTGATTTTTAATTACTCGGGAGGTTAAAATCTAATTTACGGAAATTTTAATTTCAGTCAATTTTAATCGTTTATTTGCTAAAAACCATTCGCTAATCAGCATGTTAAAATAATTTATGCATTTACTGTTGTAATAATAATATTTTAGTGCTTTTAGGATAAATGCAATAAAATTATACTTTCAAAACAAACTTGAATTTGTGTCACACACTAAATGTATTCCCAATGAGCGATTCTGATTTAGCGACAGTCGACGATCTCATATGAAACATGTCCATGGGGTAAGACGAGTTGCAAATTTTGAATTGAATGTGATTCCCTAATAATGCAGATATTTTTTATTGATGCACGTGAATGATTTTTATACCAGCAACAATTCCCTGACGCAAAAGTAATAAAGCATGGAAGCCTCCCAACATGTACGTATAGTCCAGTCTAAGAATTGTTTGCAAATTGTTGTTAGTTCTGTTTGATCAAGTTGAGCGTCAAGATCCCTTCATCAGTCAGAGTTGTAGCATTAGACGGAGGTGAACAAAGTGGTAGAGGAGCTCCGCACGGATAAATAGACCAGAAGTAGGAAGAATTTTTGTGTTGTGTGTGTGTGTCTGTTTATGGAAAAAAGTGTATAGCAGAGGTGTGTGTACAACAAGCAAACAACAATAAGTGCTTGCGCTGGAGAAAAGTAGAAAAACAACTTTGTCACGTATTGACATCATATATTATACACCCTTTGATATATAATAGAGGAGAGCCGAATTCATATTGAACTCACATAAAAACCAACTTACTTCCTTCTAGTCTCTTTAATTATCATACTTAGGCAAAAATGGATAAGATACGCAAACGTTTTAGCTTCCAAGGAAACTATCTTCAGCATGTAAAATCTGATGAGATAACTGAGGGAGAACGGGCTAATCTTAGACGAGTTGGTGGATTTTCCTTTTCTTTTCACCCGTTATCTTCTTGTTTTCAAAATTTTCCATATTTCAATCAACATTTCTTATTATAATTACGCACACAATAATCTAACAATGAGTACCATTAAAACATAATCATTCTGCTTTTCCTGGAAATATTTTACCCAAGCCTTCATATGAATTTCTCTTGCAGTTACGCGAACGAATTGCTGACATCCAGTTCGACTGGTTTTTAGGTCACGAAAAGAATATGGTTCGTTGGCTTAGAGGTGAGACTCTATACTTATTGTTTACGGCTGAAATAATTTTATGTAAAAATAATATGCAAGTAAATGCAAAGTAAGTAGAGTTGATATTGCATATAAAGGAACTTCAGAAATATTATTAGTTACTGTTGACTGCATTTTCAAACAAGTAGTGATGGAAGCATTTTTAATCCTCCACATGTTAAAAAAATTTTCTTGCTGTTTACAGCTCGTGATCAGAATGTGGAAGAAGCGGAAGCGATGATTAGGAAGGTAAATAATTATTATTGCAAACTTAATTTCTGACTAAAACTTTACTTAAATCTACATCCACGGGAAATATGAAATATAAACGGAAAAAGATGCAAAATACTATGTTATACAGAACTTGGCATGGCGCAAAGAAAGCGGAGTAGACGATATCCTATCGAAAAAGATTCCCGAAAACATGATCAAGGACTTTCCATTTCAAGTCACTGGGTTTGACAAGGACGGAGATATAGGTTTAAAATGAATTTGTAACTAGTTTTTATGCTCTAAAACGTATAGACGTCATGCAATCATTTATATTACTCTGTTTTATTTCCTTCAAAACAAATTATATTTTTTATTCACGCACTGCCTGTATTAGTTATTGCCGTTAAATAGTTTGTGTGAATATGCTATTAAACTTTTTTTATTACAGTTGCCCTCATACCTTACGGCCAGTGGGATTTCAGAACTGCGGTGGAGAAGGGCCAGAAGCAAGAATTTATCAATTATATTAACTACATTATAGAGTTTGCGTACAAGTTCTTAAAAAGTAGGAGTAATTCGGATAAAATTTACAACAAGGTCATATTAATCTTGGACCTTCAAGGGTTTGCACTCTCACAAGTCCTCTCAAAACCAAGTGAGTAAAATACCGATTTGAATTTTCTGGTTTTTTGGTTTAGTCATTGTGTTGAGTTGTAATGTTCATCAAATCACGATGAGTACATGTGATGCAATTTTTCCGGCTATCCTATCGTTACTACGATGTGCAACAATTATAGCACCTCATTACAATAACGAGCAATTAGAATATTCTCTCCATTTTTACGGATTTTTGATTTCTCACAGCAATACAAATGTTACTGGAAATGTTGCAGAGCTTGGAGGACAACCATCCAGAATGTTTGAAACGTGGATTCTTGATTAATGGTAATTACATTGTATTTTTCCGGCTTTATAGCCTTTTCCAGCCGGTTTGTCACCATTCATCGTGCCTCCGTAACTCACAGGCAGGGTGACACAATAGGCACACAAACCACTGTGTAAACGTTTTGTGCTCATGATTTGTTATATCAGATGGATAAAAATGTCCTGGGACATTGTTATCTTATCTAAAACTTACACTTATCATCCAGTAAGTATAATTACTTACACGAGCTCTGTATTTTTTTCCAGCCGCAAAGGTATTTGAGATTCTTTGGGCAATAGCCAAGCCATTGATGACAGTACGCACGTTGTCTAAAGTAGACATACATGGGTATAATGCAAACATTTGGAAACTAAAATTGCTCACAGCCATTGCAGCCGAGAGTCTTCCATCTCAGTATGGCGGATCAAATACGACTTGCCCCAAGATTGGATACTACCTGGACAAGCTGGTCAATGTTAGTAAATACATTTTATGTTGCAATGTTACGAATACTTTTTTGAAATATATGATTCAATTCAATTACTTTAACGCTTATACAAGTGAAAACGTCTGCATTCAACAAGTTCCACCCACTGTGTGAAATGACATTTTGCAGCCAAAATCCATTTCATTAACATAAGGAACGTGTTTACTAACATTTAAAATTAGCATATACAATGTTAATATTCCTTTAGTCTACTTGAATATTCTTAGCATACTCTATTTATATTTATGTATTTCCATGTAGAGCGACCCCGACAAGGAATTTAAGCTAAGACTTCATCAGAATCGAAAATTCAATGAAGACGACATGGAGGTAATAACAGTCCCGGCATGGAATAAATTCGAGACAACCAGAGAAGTTCCCGGAGAAGGTTACATATTGAGGTGAGGACGTGTACCAAGATGGTCATAGTCAGTGATCTCTTATTTATGCATGCCTGTTGCAAAATATCCACACCTTGTTCTTTCAAATTCTGCAATGTGCATCACCCAAAATCATGTGCATTGAGAATCAGTAATTTCCAAGTAATATAAACAATACAAGAACCAAGTTGTAAACAACTATACTAACAAGCATTTGTATCCATGAAAGGACTACTTAACGAAGGATTTTGTATCAATATATAAGATTTTGTATTTACACGTAGGATGTGTAATGTATTTGTGTGATTTTTTATTCATGTATGTATATACATCCAGGTGGGGCTTTACCACAGACGATTATGACATTGGCTTTGCCGTGCTCAACGAGGATAATGAAAAAGTTGTTGAGGTTCAAAAAGCAGACTCAAACAAGTATCTTCAGCTAGGAAGTTACGTCTGCCCTGCAGCTGGAGAATGTAAGTCAACAAAACATATGCAATACATTCGCAAAGTTATTGGGAGTCATAATTTATTCATTAAAAACATCATTTTCATGCAGGCCAAAGCTGAATTAAGTTTTATCAAAAGATCTTCTAGAATTTTTGGATATACTTTTTATTGCAACTGCAACACTTTGTGTAGATTTTAGTATTTTTTACACCGCACTGTACAAGCTTGAATATAAATGTATTTTTCTAAGAATGTGTCCATGAATAGTAAATTCACGTAACTATGTATATTTTTCAGTATTTCTTATTTTTTTTGCAGATACCTTTTGTTTCGACAATACCTATTGTCGTTTCTGGGCAAAAACTCTACGGTTTATCGTTACTGTTAGTGATCCGGAAGATGATGACGAGAATAATGAGTCTGTGGATGACGAAGACGAATCTGTACAGGACGATGATGAAGATGCTAGTTCCGAAGACTCTTTCAAATCAACTTGAATTTATTACTATTATATCGAGGCACATCAAGCACTTGATTGCTCATACCTCCATTTGTATTGAATTACCTTTTTGATTTGATTATTTTACTTCCTATTCCCACTTATATATGTAGACAAAATACTGGTAGTCCTTGAATGTATGTGGATACGAGTGCGCAATTTTTATGGATATCTGTACAAGTTTGCAAAAGCTTTAGTATTGTAGTCTTGTCAAGAAGTACGCAAAGGCAAAGGGGTTTTATTCAATTCATTATTATTTTCATCCTATTAAAAGATATATCGTATTATATATGCAGGTGAGACTAGAGCAACATTCAAGTTTTTTGTACGTAATTTCGTTTTATTAGAATCTCTCACACTGACAATTATCCTACTCTAAACTTTTTGTAAATGTGTTCCCCACTGACTGTGAAACATGTTACTTGTCTGATTCAAATGTGATGGAAATACATATCTGTAATACATAGTGTTTATAAGTATACCTCAGTACGTGCAGAACTAAGTTGAACTATACATACGGATAGTGGATGAATTTATAGCGTAATATAAATAACTTTATTCATACCTGTAACTATTATAGTACATCTCATTCCACTGTAATAATAAGTTCATTATGGACAAATTTAATTTTATAAACATGATTTATCTATACTATATACTGAACTTTTTTTATGTAACATTAATTATTTTCATTGTCATAGGGTGGTTTATAGACTTTTGAAAGCCCATCATAGAGCCACATTGTTGTTAAGATTGCTCTACTAACAAATTAATTTTCAAAAGCCTTTATACACCCAATGCAATTGTGCATAGTTCAATGACATATTTTGGGAACATATACTTAACAATAATTGTAATAATTTTTCCAGCTTCAAAACCTGTCCTGGCATTTTAAGTAATTAAGGCATACAAAATCAATGCTAGTCTTTTTTAAAAATAATTTTCATGTAGTTTTATCCTTTCTTCATTCATTCGTCATTGTTCTTATATATAACATAGATAAATAAGCTCAAATATTTTTTTCAATAACTTAGGCTTCCATAAGGTATACAATTAGCTTGAAATCGCAATTGATTAACATTTTGACACTGTTTAAAGACCGTTTAGAATCACAAAAAATTTAATCCATTACGGGTGACTGCCATTAAAACTCTGAGATCAATGTGAATTAGAAACCGTCCAGTGTTCTATTTTAACTAAAGGCTATTTCTGTAATTATTACAATATTCATAAATACGATTTACTCAATACGTTCATACAACGATACTATTTGCCTATGAACGTTTAGAACGTTTTCCTTTAAGCGCTAAAGTTTGTCGTCACATTAGGATACGATTGGCTCTAAACCACCAAAAGGATGCCACGATAATCGTTTTCTGAACGTATTCTAATACATGTGTTATAACAACAGTGATGGGACAAATTTTAATCAGTAGATAATGTGATATACTAATGCATTTATTATAAGTATCTAATTCATTTTTGTTTTAAAATAGCAATCAAAAGAAATAATAGTTTCTATATACTTACACGCCAAATAATAGTTAAATACATAGAAATCTTTAATATGAACGTTCTGTCAAACTAAAGACTTCGAAATTCTTGTTATTGTTCACTGAATTTTACAACTCATAACTCTACGATTTTGTAATACGGAAGCTACTTTGAGCATACTTTTTAAGGTATATACTTCTGTATATACCTAGAATATAATAGTTTTTCACGGTATATACATGAATATTTTTATGAAGTGGAGGATAAGAACACATCCGCAGTATACACTAAAGATTGTGACATTTTCATTGTTTACTGGCAAATCCAGCTACACAGCTCTTGTATACTTATAATTTGTGCACTCTATGTGTCCTTTTGCATTTTTAATTATTTACATCCAATATAAAGTATATAATTAAACAATGATTATTCAAAAGACTCCTGGAAGTTTTGTACTCCTCTTTTAGAACATGTAAGTACAACCATAATCACTAAATGGGCATTCCAATGTTATATGAGTACCCGTTTATAGCTGAAAAGGCAGAAAATATATCCAGAGAGAATTTTAAAATGTTAAAATATTTTAATAAATGACATTACACGGTTTCGTCTACACTTCTCTGAAAACCTGAGTGTACCAAAAATGTAGATAAATCAATTATTATTATTACTATGTTCATCATAATATACTTATTGCTTACTACATTCTTTGTTTCTATTGTCGTAAATAAATAAAGGCCACTGTTGCTCCAAGATTTGACCTACAAAATACCTAGAACCTAACCTAACCATATTTACATTGTCCATATATCACTACGTGAAATACTATGAATTTACAATGTAATCAAATTACACTGGTGAAAAACAAAAACAAGCTTCTTGAGAATTCCCCGTAGTAATAATACCATTTACATGCACCAATGATAAAAATAGATGGAATAATACTTTTGGCTGCATTCAAATTAAGTGATTATCGTTCTCCGTCATGTACGGACATTTTGTTGGAATACTTTTTAGGAAGAAAAAGGACATGTCATCGTCATTCCTCCTCTCACTTCAGTTTTTGAGTCGCTACTAACTTGTTCATAATAATAAACTGGGTATTTAAAGTTGCTGAAAAATTGATTCGGAAATAATCTCTAAAAAGCATTGAACCGGAAACACAATGTCCGTGAATAAGTTCATTTCTGTGGTGTGGCTTCTGTATCTTGCCACTATAGGTGTGATTAATTGCCATGAAGTGAAAGAGCATTCTCAAAATGGAAATAACAACCAAGGGAGGCAGCAAAATTTGTGGTACATGAAGGAACCGCGACTCCAAGTTTTAGAAATCTCGTCCGGTGATGAAAAGTGGGACCAGCCGGAAATCATTGAGAAGTTCGTCCATGAAGTCCAAACACCTACAAGGGACCTCACGAAGATCTTGGGCTTCCGCAATCTGACTATTGTGCTGGAAAAAAGCGTGAGTTAAAATGCTATGTAATCTATAGACTCCATTCCAAACATAAAATAATAATGTGTCGAGAATTATGTATATTATATGTATTTGCTCCTAACACATATATTTGTCCTTTTTTACTGTACAGATTTTGTTAATGTCCCAAACCAATGTTACGCAAGACTTAAAGATTGCTGCTGATCACATTTTCAAAGATATGGAAAGGATCAACAGGGAGATAAGAACTTTTGAGATTGAGGACGAATTGCATTATTATCGGTTCCTCCAGGAATCCCAGTCCCGCTTTGCGTCCTTGCTCCAGACATTTCAGAAGAAGGTGAACATTAATTAATTGACATTTAATTAATTAAATAAATTGATTATTTAATTTCTGCAATTAATTTATTATTACTTATTTTATTTATTTTGACGTTCTTCTGTAATGAATACAGTTTGAGGAAGCCAGGGCTGCCATGGAATCTGTGAGCAATCGTGTCAAGAACGATTTCGTCCTCTTGCTAGACACCCAACTTCAAGTGGAGTCCAACTGGAAGAACGCTCGGAGACTTGGGGTAATATTGGATCAAGATGAGGATTACTCCGATAATGACTACGCTGATCTCATTCATCGGATGCAATGGAATGCGGAGAGAGAAGATAAGATGGTAGAAGTCATGATTAAGATCGAAGAACGCTTCCACGATATTGACGAATTAATTAGAGATGTACGTATTTACTATTTATATACTTCTATAAGTATATTCTATAGTAGAACATAGTTGTAGTTAGGTGAAATTAGGTATTTCCCTGTCTAGCATTTATTGCTTCACGTTACCCCTGTTTTTTGCTTTATGTTATTTGTATGTGCAGTTGATTTTATTTTGGTTCTACAGCTTACGAATAAAATTGCACTGGAAAAGGTTGAAAAGAAGAATAAAGTATTTATGCAAGGTAAGTTTCTACATTTACATTTCCAGACAAAGCGTTTTAATTTCTTCTGTCCGAATACTATTACTACTTAGGTACATATTTTTACAGTTTATGTAAAACGATTTTGAATATTATTCCAATAATATAGAGTACGAGGAAATCAGCAAGAAAAACCTTGAAGTGATGAAGCTAATTAATGAAAATGCCGAGTTCTTATCAGGATTCAAGGTGCTACTTGATGTGAGACTTCTTAAGTTGAAGGATAATTTAACGGAGACAACTGACAAAGTATGTAAAAATGCATGTTTTTTTTCTTTTTTCTAATATATAAGACACCAATAGTACTAACTATACCAGTAACATACTATTAGATCTGTGCAATTTATTAAACGTCAATAAAATGGTAAATTACCATAATTTCCTACTATTGAAGATACTAATGAAATTTCGGAGTACATATTATATTAATAATAGCATTGTCCTATGTACTTTTTGTATTTTAGTTTTCCCAAGACACCACAGACGCCAATGATCTAACTGTTGAACTTAACAAGTTAAACGAGGTCCACTCCCGGGACGTAACGAATATTAAATTAAGGAAGAAATACATTCATAGAACGGAAATCTAATTTTTACAAAGAGTCACCTGAAAGATAGTGTTCGTAATACCGACCTTTAAAGGCAATTTTAATTTAAAATTTTATCTTCCGACCTGGTAATTTAATTATTTATTTTATTCTTGAATTATTTTGTACTCAACAACTTTTGAATTTCTTTTTTGGATTTTGTATCTCTAATATGTACTGAATTTATATAACATCGTCGGTAACTTAAATAAAAATTTTAATCATAACATAGAAATCAGTATATAATTATTTGGTTTTTATACTCACATGAGTTAAGAGATGGGATACATTATAAAACCGCATAATTTCTCCGACTGCACAAGTTGCAACAATTAATTTTATATAATTGCTTCAAGTTACACCAACTGACAAAATTTGGTTGATTTTGACAACTTTCACAATTTCATAAAATTGCGAGTAACTGAAATCATTCCTCCACCATGAATTCTTCTTCGTCGTTATCGCGGACATTACTAGGTCGTATCAACGTTTTCCGTCCCTTCTTTAAAGACAAGCATTTGGATTTTTTCGATCGCTTTCCGTATTCTTCTGCTTCTTCTATTTCTTCATTGTCACCTCCCATGAAAGTATAGCCAGTGCTTGCAATAGATCCAAAATAAGATATTCTACCGTCACCTACAACGGTCTTTTCCTCAGATTCTTCCGGATAAGGTGCAACTAGTAATCCCAATTGATAGTTTCTGCATAAAATGTCAGCATCACGGACGAAAGCCTTTCGAATATCTAGTTGCATGGGGGGATCATTTTCGAAGCCATCCATGAAGAACAGTAAAATCAAGGGGAAATAATCTAGTCCGATATCATCTGTGATGTAACTGTTGTCGACCAGGCCATTCTACATAGATTAAAAATCAATAGAAAAAACTACACAAACGTTCAATATTTTCTGAAAATAAAAGATTATCAAGGAAAAAAATTTGTATACATGATTTTAAATAATTACCTCATGAAGTGTAAGTTCAAAATCTAACGGCTTCTCTAAAACGTCGGTCCACCTGTAATTATCTATGTTAGAGTTGTAATCTCGGTAACGATCTCGGACATCACTTAGCAGCGTGCTTTGGGTTGACTATTGAAAAATACAAAAAATTAATCAGCAATTTGTGTACACACATCTCTATTAATTACTCTGGGAAAAATATTTAAATTGAAATACTCAGAACTTTAAGGTAGCAATTAAAGTCACTCAGTAACTTACAAGTTACGATTATGAATATAATTTATTTAAATACTTTCAAACCTCCATTCGTTTGATGTCATAATTCACAGTATTAATGATGGTAATGAAATGCTTCTTGTTGGGATCAGAAGCATGATCGAAGTGCCGACCTGGTTGCCATATGGGGTTATCCCTGGGGTCAATTAGAGAATAAGAGATGGCATTTCGGACGGAAGTAGGGGAAGTTGCTCTACTACTGCGATTGTAACGACTTGTAATACGTGGAAGGATTCTTGAAGGCACGGTAGACACAGCGGTTTGTGGTGTTGAACCTCGAAAAGCCCTTATGGAATCTTTCATACCCCAATGTCTATCAGCATCCGATCCTGGGTAAGGTAGAAGATTATGACCGTCTGACATACGCGTAGACGTTACGCTCTCTTGGGACTGCTGTGGCGACAAATTAACAGCATACATGCCATTGATGTTTTCACCATTTAATCTGCAGTTTACTATCCACTCTTTTGGGAGTCGATTTGGTTTATTAGGGACATCTGGTGAGATGGGACGGTCCTTTTCTGTTTCTTTCTCTTCTTCTTCTTCACCACCATCAGGAAAGAGTATACCACGGAATAATTTCTTTATATCTTCTGGGCCAGATCCCTTGCTGCTCGTTCGTCCCAACGAAAGATGATTTTTTTTCCACGATTCTGTCATATTACTTTTAAAGGCTTCCATATCAAATATTTTTTCTGGTTTTTGTATCTCTAGTTCCTCTTCTTCCTCGGGGAATTCTTCTGCCTCTACAGTTTCGATAGTCTCTTCTTCTCCTTCTTCTTCCAATTCTTCTGGTGATGTTTTTCCGTGATGATGGTGCTCGTGTTTTGCTGATGATCTTCGCCGTGAATGTCTTCTGTGATGTTGATAGGATTCCGTTTCTGTGGCGGTATTACGACGACCGTGGTTATGTTCCGGATCATGTTCGTTATCATGTGGGGAGTGTCCATGTTCGTGATGCTCGTGGTGTTCATGATGCTCATGGTGGTCATGATGATCTGGATGCTCATGGTGGTCATGATGATCTGGATGCTCATGGTGGTCAAGATGATCTGGATGCTCATGGTGGTCATGATGATCTGGATGCTCATGGTGGTCATGATGATCTGGATGCTCATGGTGGTCATGATGATCTGGATGCTCATGGTGTTCGTGATGTTCTTGGTGATGCTGCTTTACTTGTTTCGGTTCGCTTGCTGCTGAGACCCCATTACTTTCACCACCTGGAGACGTCCCTATTCCTGGCTCTAGAGTTTTTGAATCTTCAGCTCCATCTTCCGCCTTTTTCTCTTCTTGTTTCTTTACCGATGATTTACGAGGATCGGGCTGATTGTGGTCATCGGAGGATTTTTTTGACTCAAATGGGGCTGATTCCGGATTGTGTTCTGTTTTCTTTGTCTCAAGGTGATCTAGTTTTTCAGGAGTCTTTTCCATTTCAACAGGAAAGCTATTTCTAATTCCTTGCTGTTATTAAATGTATGCCTTTTATATTTGCAATTTAAAATCTACTGTGGTGATTGATGGCTATGCTTGTAAGAAAATAAGATACTGGAAAATTTTGAGGTTTAAATTGTCATTATATTCCTGGGAGTTCAAGAAAGATAAATTTGCTTATGAAAATGAAGTGGTATTCAAAGCAATGAATATTGATGTTACTAAAATTTTGTCTGGAATAGACGTTGAGCTAACTGAAATTTGATATAAAGCGCATGTCTCTCTCGACGTGGACTAGCTTAGCTAAAAATATTAAATGACTGTCGGCGTCGGCTGTAGACAATGACTGTGAGAGTGGAGGGAGTGCTAACTAATGAAAATATTTTTTAGGGTGGAGTTGATTTTAATAAAACATGTTTTTGATAAAACTTTAATTTGGAAAAATGTTTTGAAAAAGTTAAATTACTATAAGGTCCTTTCTATCTCATTGTAAAATTGTTTTTAACATAGAGACAAGCTTAAATAAAACTTAATAAATGTAGCGATAACGATTGATGAGACTTACAATCAGTATAAGACACATTATTAAAATGACGAACTAAAAACATTGCGACTGTGACCACGTGTGATGATAGAGTTTCCACATTTTTAACTTTTTATTACTCATTTTGTATTAAAAGCAAACTTCATAATTAAACAATATCCTCCATCCTACCCATTTATCATAACACAGGGAAAAATTAAATTCGTATAATTGGATTAGAATTCGACAAAGAAAAAATAATTCACAAAACAAGGAAATGTCTACTATAACTACAGACGATACGGAGAAGAACTAACGTGCTTTTAAAGCTAACCGTTTTGGTATACTTATTTCCATTAAGTAACAATTGTATTATTTATAGATAAAAAAACTACAGCAGGATATCTTAACAACTGATAGAATATCTTAATTTTAGTTGCGATTCAATATAATCTAATTTGGTTTTACTAGCTTATGAGTACGTGTATATACTCAAATTACGCTATGCTTAATATTCAGAAAAATAGAAAATAGATTCCGAAGTAATAACAATTACTTAGGAATGGTATCAGAAAGAACCGGTCCGTCCGGTCGATAATCAAGAGCCAGCGATTTATCTGCCAGGTCAATATGAAAAGTAACAGTTTGACTGGTCGGAGTCGCCAAAACTTGACCTTCCCCCGTAACAGGTACTACGGTATTCATCTCGACGTTATTGAACCAAGTCGGATAAACTATTTTACCGATTCCATGTTTACCAAGTAGAACGGGCATTATGGATTCCAAAATCTGGCTCGCGGGATAAATAATCCGCTGTAATCCAACCATGGCACGCTGATTGGTTTCTAGTTCCTGGACTCTCTTGCTGAGTGCTTCCTTTTCTGCTCGGACCACTGTCAATGTCTCAGAGGTCTCTTTCAAATCCAATTCCATTTTCTCGTTGGTTTTTTGCAGCTCGTCCATAGCCTGCTTCTTTTTCTCCCTATTCAGCTTAGCAGCTCGTGCATTTTTAGCCTTCGGGTCATCCGACTCATGCAATTTCGGCTTTTTCCTCTTGTCTTGACTCACGACTTCAGTTGCAGCACTACTAGTACTTGCTGCTCGCTTTTGCCGACCCCTCGTGTTTCTCAAATTTGGTGCCGGTGAAGGAGAACTGTCCTCCGAAGAATCATATGTTCTGGGCTCAACGGAAGTCTTCCTTCCAGTTCGCTTGCCAGCAGAGCCCATTTCTGGGGTGGGGGGAAATCCAGGTGATGGAGGAGCTATGCCCATGTCCGGAATTACGACCATGTCATTCAAATTCAGAATAATGTCGCTCCCATATGTAACAGTATTTCCAACAAGAGGGTCTTCACCCAAAAACACCGCTGGCTGTTGCACACCTTGCAATTCCGCCAATGACAGCTCCTTTACCACATCCTTTTCATTGAAGCAGGACCCCTCAAAAAATTGCTGAAAAAATTAGAAAAATATTAGTATGATACTACTGCGTTACTCTGGAACATATGTAATTAAGCCTTATTTTATATAAATATATTAAATACCTGGAAATCACAATCATCCGCAAATTCGTCTGCCATGATTTCATGAGCGTCGTCCGGGAGTCAAATAATCTGAAAGGAAACCAATCAGAATTTATCAAACAAATTGTCTTAAAAGTTGTCTGTGTAGAAATTTAGAAACACATACATTTAATATTGTATGATTTACTCATTCCAGTCCTATTTACTCATGCACTGTCCACAACAGTAACAACTCCGTTAATATTATTTCCACACCCATTTAATAGCATTGGCATTATATGTGTAAATAGTGTAAATGCAAAAAAAATCTCACTACTGCCTTTTAATGTCTGTACGAACGGCATCTTCTTGTTACTCACCGAGACAGAGCAAGGTCACGATGAGTGAGTGTAAGTGCCGTGTACTGTGTACGTGCAAATAAAAGTATACTTACAAAAGATACACCTAATGCATTTTTACACACCACAGAACACTCCACATAGTGTATACATATGCCAATAACTCTATACAACTTTTGATCGCAACTCAATAATAAAATAAAATAAAAAAAGCTCTCCCCATCTATTGCTCCAGCTATATGACATCCATTTATTATTAATGTTCTACATGTGGCCCAAAATAAAAATGCTTCACATATCATTTACACATGTATTTAAAAATAGTTATGCCATTTAATCAAAACAAGTTGTTTCCTATACTATACCCTATACATACAGTCCTGTCCGGCGATAAAATATTGAAGCGCCTCTTGCCTATTCTCTTTCAGCCATATCTCTACTATTTTTTAATTATCTCAAAACGGAAATTTCTACTTGACAAAAAGCTTTTTCTAACATATACATACATATATACAACCATTACTTCATCAGGGAGTCAAAACTTTAAAATATAAAAATAGAGTGAAATATGTATAGCTCATCTAAAGGATGAGTTACAAGTTACAACTATATAATGGAAATTGGAAATACAGTGGAATGTTATTAATTAGAAATGTCATTTATATGTTTCCCTTATGTATACAGTTTACTTATTGTTTTTTATGTATGAGATGAGTATGTACGTTATTATCTTATTATGCGTAAGTATATTTATTCAAAGCAATGAAATAACAAAATAAAAGTCAGACATGCACCGCATATTATATATACTTATAAAAACATGAAAGCTATTGAATTCTAATGGATTTTGAACTCTCTGGGCATAAACGTGCAATTAAATGTAATATTTCCCTATGCAACAACATGGCCAAGACCTTCAGTATGCTTCATTTCAACGCTTCTTGATGATGCGTTTATTTCGTAGGCATATTGTGAATAACTTTTTGTGCATTGCTACGCTTCATCCAACCGTTACCAGAAATTAATTGTATTCACACGGTAATACTTAGACAAGATACAGACAAACAATAAATAGACAAATTGTTAAATACACAATTTGTAATTTTATTTTTAGGCTCATTATATGCCTCTCATAAGAAACTAAATTGCATTTACAAGATTAAACTTCAAGAACCCGTTACTTTAATTAATCCAAATATTAATCTGCATTTATCAATTCAGCCATTTATAAAAAATCGTCTAATGTTGAATGTCAATAATAATTATTATTAACTATGTACAATAATGCAATTAGTGGCAAATGGCAACGATGAATTCCTATGATCCACAATTTAATTAAAATGCAAACACTTACAATTAGTGCAAAATGCATAACAACACAAAAATGCATCCATCAACATATGCACATGCACCCTATGGACAACAATAACAATCAACAATGCAATTTTCAAGTGCATACCAAAATAGAACATTAATACGTGCATTAACATATTATTAATGAAACTATTAATCCATACGCAAATTAATAATAGTAAACAATAATAATAAAAATAAAATGTGCAAAATTACAACACCGACAAGCAAACAATGTAATCAGCAATGGAATGTCACAAAAAAATTAAGGACTCACCGAAAAACAATTGTTGCAAGTTGCAACGTGTAAATTGAGAATATTCTTGATAAAGGTTGACTATGGACTGATTGTCACGTGGTCGAGTATTATTGCAATGCCAGTATGCCCGGATAGGATGTCAGGTCAAACATCAGAGGTCACTTCGGAGCTCGGCTGCAGGTGCAGAGTGCATAATTATTGCACATTTGAAATATTCAGCCAAAACTTGGGTTAACTTCCCTTAAAATTTATCCCTGCTCTGAATTCTTCTATTTCCATTCCCATGTGAAATCGGACTGAAAGAAAACATCACATAAAGACGGAGATAAACCCCAACCAACTCATGTCATGACATGAAGCTCCCAATAAAACGCAAAACGTTATTTTTCCCTGTTTGGACGTTCGTACGGCACACATGCACATGCAATGTGTGGGAATGGGAAGTCGACGTGATCATGTACATGTTAAAGGCCATAAAGGCAGATAGTGTAGACAGACACGAAAGTTGCGCAGCAGTGTGGCCTGTTCAATGTTCCTTTATGGGAACAACTGCAGGGATATGGGAATCTCCATAAGCAAAAAGTGTAAAAAGCCGCTCCCCAAAGTTCCCTGTGTAAAAGTGTGTATTCCACACCACGCCGTGTAAATGTTAACCAACCTTTTACCATATACTACTTGCATCCTATAGTTGATTTAGAAGGACTGAATAAAATACAATGGTTAAAGTGAGGCTGGTCGGGACTAATCTATTAAAGGAACAAGTTTATTAAGGTTCTTTGATGTGTATATAATAGTTCTGGTTGTTTTGGTGGTATTTCTGGTAAATAACTACATGCATTTTTTAAGAGCAAGAACAGGAATGAAAAAACAATGTTCATGATTCATGATGGATTTTTACGCAACTATTATAGTAGTATCAGTAGTATAGTATAGTATTAGAGATTTTGCATCTTTAACTGTTTGGCATATGCATGAATAGTATAGTAATAAATTTATGTTACACATTTTATGCTATAAGGAGTTCCCAGGAATTCATTTAAATAATTATTTCATTCTTACTTCTTACAAATGGTCTTTCTCCAATACATTATCACTACTTTTTTGCCTAGTTTTGGATGATTTGGAAGTTGGAACTGGAAGTAGATTATTAGTCAAGTGTGGTCATTCGAGTCAACATAAATGTGAGTTCTATAGGGAAGTATAATAATATAGTTATTTATTTATTGTACATATAAGTATAGTTGTCCATTGCCTCAATACCAACAAATTAGGTGTTATTAGTTGGGAGATTAGCAGGAATATAGGGGGAAATGGATAATATACTTGTATAAGTATGTAAACAACAAATGGGTGTAATTAAATAATGATGTTACTAATTTTGTTAGCATTTCTGTACATACTACTAGTGCTGCCCAAATAGGACGTTTTGTTGTTGATTTTGTTAACAATTTCAAAAAGAACAAAACAATAACAAAAACAAATCAGTTTTCACAATAACAAAACAATCACAAAACACAGCAGTTTTCAAATTAACA